>VMDO01024651.1:0-29392 GCA_007922755.1 Pedetes capensis | reverse complement strand
AAAAGAATTGATGCTTTTGAATTGTGGTGCTGGAGACGTCTATTGAATATACCATGGACTGCCAAAAGAACCAACAAATCTGTCCTAGAAGAAGTACAACCAGAGTGCTCCTTGGAAGCAAGAATGGCCAAACTGCATCTTACATATTTCGGACATGTAGTCAGGAGAGAACAATCCCTGGAGAAGGACATCATGTTTGAGAGAGTGGCAGGTCAACGCAAAAGAGGAAAACCCTCCACCAGATGGATTGACACAGTGTCTGCAACAATGGGCTTAAACATAAATAAGATGGTTTGCCTGGCACAGAATTGGCAAGTGTTTCGATCTGCTGTAATAGGGTCGCTATGAGTCGGACTCGACTCAACAGCACCTAACAACAACAACAAGTCAATGAACATGGGCAGCCTCTAAGAGATGGAAAATTCATGGAAGCAGATTCTCACCTTGGACTGTCATACAAGTAACCCATTCAGAAACTTGACTGAAGCCCAGTGAAACCCATGTTTTGGACTCCTGGCCTATAGATTTTAAAACATTATATTTGTGTTAGGCTGCGAAGATTGTAGTAATTGTCATAATGCAACAGAAGGCTAATGCAACTATAAAAACCTTAAGATCAGAATCATGTCTTTCTATTCCGTTCTCTATAACCAGAGCCTAGAACTATGCCTGCTGGATAGAGAATGCTCCATAAATACTTATTAATACATAAATGCATGTATACATTGATCAGAAACAAACACATCCTTAAAGATATATAAGTAATAAAATATTTATTATTTTTTATTGTAGTTAACTATCAGATAATACTTATTCTCCATCTTTCTCTAGATTTCACATATGCTAACATAATAATGGGCTGGGATTTATCTCAGTTAATAGAGCACTGATATGCAGTCTCTGAGGTCCCAGGTTTGATTCCCAGCACCACAAGAATGGCAGAAGCACATGGCAATCCACCCCCAAGGCAATTCTGAAACAGTCAGCCATTGAAAACACTATGAGGGTCACTATGAGTCGGACACAACTTGATGGCACCTAACAACAACATAATAACAGCTCCTTCCCAAATGTTTGTAAAAGTAGGGAGAATAGTGGAATAAACACCATATATTCATCTCTTAGTTTCAACAATTATCAACTAATGATCCCTCTTGCTTCTTCTCATCTTTACTCAACCCCTATTTTGATATTAATTGGAACAAAATCTAAGACCTTACAAAATTTTGACAACAAACATCTTAGTAAGTATCTTTAAAAGGTAAGGGTTGGAGGTGTGGCTCAGTGCTAGAGTATTTGCAGAAGCATGTGTGAGGCCCTAGATTCAACTTCTTAGTACTGCAATACCAAATAAAATAAAATAATAAGGCAAAATAAAATGCAAGGACTTGACGCATTACGGTTAAGATTTTTCCAAAGTTACAAGTCATTCTTGCCCCCTGCCACTTCATTTGATTTGGTCAATGAGGTATTAGAGAGTAGGACTCACAAGTGCCGAAACAGTTTGTGCATATCCTCTCATCCTTTCACTCTGCCTGTGAGAACAACCAGTGCAGCTAACTAGAGAACAAAAACCACAAAAAATAGAGTCAAATCACCCCTGTCCTCCAAGCAAAAAGCATCCTGGCTCAGCTGAAAGACCATCAACCTGACTTATGGGTGAGCATATATGAAATAATACTCTGTGAAGATTCATCAGGTAAATAAGTATCACTAGTAAGTTGCTGCCTGCAGCCATAGCCCTGTGGCATTCCATCCCGTCAGATCTCGGAAGCTAAGTAGGGTCGGGTCTGGTTAGTACCTGGATGGGAGACCGCCTGCGAACACCAGAAGCTGTAGGCTTGGGAGAAGGACCTGGCAACCCCTTCCCAAAAATCAATCTGCCATTGAAAACCCTATGAACAGCAGAGAAGCACTGACAATAGTGTTTCCCCTGTTGTACAGAGGGTCACTATGAGTCGGATACCGACTTAACGGCACCTAACAACAACAACAACAGTAAGTTGCTGAATTTTAAGGGAGGGTAGCATTACGATGCATGAGATAGTAATACAAAGCCTCTACTTCATAAATTAATGGTAGGTGTAGCAAAGATCTCCAAACTAATTGTTTCCAGGGTTAGGATTTCAGTTTCAGAATACCAAAATATGAAAGTTGGGGAAAGCCTCACTATATGAATAATGTTTATCAAATTGCATATATGAAAATTGTCACAATGAAAAGCATATCAAAATGAATCACATTATGATGTACATTAAAAATTTCTAATAAAAATTAATAAATAAATTATAAATATAAAATTAGGTATAAAGTGAATATACAACTAGAATGAGAAAATTAATCATTGAATATCTAGATACCTTTATTTTGAGAATGGTTTAGCAAATGTTTGAGAAATGGTTACATAGAAATTCTTCCTAGCACAATCTAGCTTCTTCTCTCTGCCTCAGACCATGGTACAAAACCCAGCACTCAGAAAGGTCTGTATGCCTAAAGAAACTCCAGCTTAAATTTATTCCATTCACAGTACATCTACCTACCTCCTTACTTTGAGGTACTATTTATATAAAGAAAATGTGAAATGAAGATGTATTAAAATAACAAGGGTGTTTAAACAATTGGTTTTATATTACTTCACTTGTGTAATTTTGGTGTAAAATTAAAACAGGCAAAACTTCTGGATGTGATCTATAATGGTCAAGCCCAGAATGGAAGCTATATGCCTCTGTTTCAGAAAGGTGTTAAATACCAAGTGCCTTCTTTTCCACATATTTCCAAACTCCAAGTAGTTTAATAGATTTCCCTTATTTAAGGATGAATCCCATTCCAGAGTGAGGGTAAATCTGTGATACTACTGAAGCCCTGTAAGCCCACTAAGAGTAACTCTTCATTGGACCTTAGAAGTGTGCTAATTATTTATGATATTGGCATAAAGGCAATTATATTCCATTAAAAATTATCTTTTTAGTTATTGTTTTTTGTGGTACTTGGGGGTTGAACCCAGGGCCTCACACATATTTTTCAAGTACTTTACCACTGGGCTGCACACATAGCACTGTTTTTTCTTAATTCTTTATCTTGAGACAGAGTCTTGCTAAATCACACAGGCTGCCTCTGCCTTTAAACCTGCCATCCTCCTGTCTTCATCTTCTTAATGGCTTGGATTACAGATGTGAGGCACTGTGCCCTGCTTTCTGCTGTGTTCTTTACACCAATCATGTTCTTAATCTCAATTATATGCCACTTTAGGTAAAATGAGATATTCAAAATACAGAAGATATTTCCTTTCTGAAGATGACCAAAATCTTTGGTTGGATTTGCAGAGTAAATGGCAGTACAAATCTAGTTCCTTATTCATTAGAATATCAGTAATTTGAAGTTTGATTACTTGAAAATTTTATCTCCACATCTTAGATTTAATGGTATCTAAGCTTCTTCTTTTATCATTTTCCTGTTGGTTTTCTGATTCATAAAAATAAGTTATGGAAAATGAACTTTTGAACAATCTTTTTATATAATTACTTGTTTGTTTTAATTTTTATTTTTCTTTGCAAATAGGAAAAACAGATGCTTCCTATTAAAATTGGTGCATTTCAGAAATATGAAACAAAGAGTATAAAAGTACTCATTTTAACACGTACTGTTAACCACTGGAACTGTGCTGAATTTATTAGTGTATTGAAAACTTTAATGATCCTTACCTTCCTCAATACATACATATTTAGTAAGATGAACAATAAATGTACCTATAAAATTCTCTGTAAATTTTTCAAGGTTGACTAAAATAAGTTACACAATTTGAAGTTAGGGAGAGTTTTATGCTTATTAGAAATGTTATTTACTTAAAATAATTTTCTCTAATTCCATCCATTTTGCTGCGAATGACCCTATTTCATTTTTCTTGATTGCTGAATAGTATTCCATTGTGTCAGAAAGAGAAACAACACATGTTCTCACTCATATGAGAGAGCTGACTCAAAATTACAAGAAGGAAAAATCCTACTCAAAGGTCAGATCACATTAAAAGGGGGGAGGGAAGATAAGAATGAGGTCAATACAAATGGACTAAAAATCGCATGTAATTGTTCTAACAAGATAGAAACAAAGACCACTACAGGAAAACTTTCTATCTTAAACAGAAATGGAACCCAAGGACATATAGAAAAATACTATATAGTAAAAGATAGAGAAGACTTGGATGGGAAACTTAGATAGGAAGTGGGGAGGGGGGAACATAGAGGAGGGTAAGGGGTAACCTATATGAATAATGCTTATCAAATTGCATATATGAAAATTGTCACAATGAAAAGCATGTCAAAATGAATCATATTATGATGTACATTAAAAATTTCTAATAAAAAATAAATAAATAAATAAATGTTATTTACAAATTTAGCATTACTTTTCCTGGAAAAACAGATTGACAATCAATTACATGTTAAGAGTCACTTATGTTTTTCTGGTTGTGCTCATTTTTATATGTTTACAGTGATGGTGTGTCCTTCCTTACCTTCTACATCCTGTGTATACACCTGACTTTATTACTATCCCAATCTATCATAGTGAATAAGGGCCAGTTTGTGCTGTGAACTCAGGGGATCTGACTAAAACTAATGTCAATTTCTCATTCACACTACATGTACAGCACCAGTTTCAGGAGCTTTGATTGCTGTGGAGGCTCAGTGACCTAGGCTGATGGGGCACCACTATGGAAAAGGAACAAAGGGAATCAGATAACGCTCATATGGAGCACCCAACTACAAGAATCAGATAGAGTAATTCCTTTGCATCCCAGAAATTCGTGGGAACCAGGAAAACTGGTGGCCAGGAGTGATTCACCACAAGACTCCATCCCCAAGACTGTGTCATCTCTCCTCTTTTCTCCTTCTTGTGAATGAGCCCCAAAAAACTATTTTTTTGAACTTCGGGATTCTATTACTTTTACACAGAAGAGAAAAACAAACTGGATAAAATCTAAAGAAATTATCTATGATCACAGAGCAATTGATTATTCTTTCATCTGTTTTTGCATATATGTAAAATTTATAAAGTATATTTCCCCAAAATTGGAAGATATAACTTGTATCATTCACATCATTGTTCTAAATTAAAGAAACACATTCCATCAGCTAAGTTGTTGCTTTGTGGTTCAATAACCCATGTTGATAATTGCATTGGTGTATAAAAGTATATTATTAAAATGTATACATAATTAGATTATGTGGAAAAGTGATCTATTTGTAATAAAAAAGGAAAAGGGTTATCAGATTGAAGACTTCAATTATTGAACAGTATTAACAATTATTCCATAGATAATGCAATTAAAGATTTCTTAACTATAGATGTTCAGCTTTTTCAACCAAATGAAATCTGTTTCTAATATGATTTTTCACAGTGAAATTTACCCAGTATCCTTCTCAAAATGGAATTTCCCTTGATTTCCGAAGGGTCTCATGGTTGATGTAATTGATATGGAGGTGGTGGAAAGAAGACAGAAATTTCCACTTGATACTGCATAAGTCTATTTTGATTAGGGAAAAATAAGAGTCACATAATTACATTATAGTTTTGCTATTGTGAAGTTCATCCATATTTTAACTACTATATTTTAAAATTATAGATTTTGAGAATCAAATCAATCTTAGTTCAAAGGTATAAATGGTTTAACCTCTACCTGTAGGAAAATAAAAACTAAAACAAACTTCTGGGTTCTAAAAATAAGGAAGATTGGTAACTGGCAAACTTAGTAGAGGTAACATTAATATGTGTTCCATCTTGGTAGTGTGTAAATTAGCTTATTTTTGTGATCAAATTAAGACCAAGACCCTGAAAGAGATGAGGTAATTAACCCTTGACCACTGGCCAATTCCTATTAAGATAATTGTACTATGCCGCAGAGCTAAATTCTCTGTATTTTCACTTTGAAAAACAAAATTAGACATCAGATCCTGCACTCTCTTACAAATTGTACTTTAGTTGTACAGGTGTACTATTGAACAAGTGCTATGTTCCCATCCCTCAAGTGTTTATGTTCCCATTTCTCTAAAATAATCCATTTTTGTAAAAATAATACATCTCATTTGTATCGAGCCTTCCATTTCATGATGACAATGTTATTTTCATTCAACCCACATAAACAGTGTCAGTATGAGACTGAAAATAATTTCACAGCTAGTGAAACAGATGCCCAGAAAAGAGAAAGGAAAGGGCATATGGTGAGCTATGGCTCTACTTCTTTTTAAAAACAATCTCCTAAATAGTTCTCTAGGATGGCATTACTTGCCCACAAAGTTTCTTTTTATTGTTAGCTCTTTACATAAAATGACAAGAGAGTCACTTATGTCACATGGCAGGAGAAATTAGAAAAACAGGATGCACAGGAAATGATAACCAATAGGTGCAAGTAAAGTCCAGGGTTAGTAACCAGACATCTAATATACCTCAGAATCTATAATTAATTTGATTAATTTTTAAAATGTATAAATGGCATGTTTTTTTAAATTAATGCTACTAATGGGCTTGGATTTAGCTCAGTTGGTAGAGTGCTGCGCTGCAGTCTCTGAGGTCCCAAGTTCAATTCCCAGCACCATAAAAATGGGAGAAGGACCTGGCAACCCACTCCCAAGGCAATCCCGAAACAGTTAGCCATTGAAAACCCTATGAGGGCCACTATGAGTCAGATACCAACTCCATGCCACCTAACAACAACAACAAGCAATTAACAACTGATGTTGTTGTTGTTCGGTGCCGTCGAGTCGTGTCTGACTCATGGCAACCCTCATATGGTTTTCAATGGTTGGTTGTTTCAGGATTACCTCAGGAGTAGATTGCCACATCCTTCCCCCATTTTTGTGGTGCTGGAAATTGAACTCGGAACCTCAGAGACTGCAGAGCTGTGCTCTACCAACTGAGCTAAATCCCAGCCCCTTAACGTCTGATAGTACTAAGAAAGCCTTACTATTATGTAAGTTAGGCAAAATGACAGCTAGATGGCCAAAGTAGCCATACAAATAGCATGTGTTTCCTAAATGTCCTAATCTCTTATCCTTTATATCTTTCAACCTTCTTAAGCCACCATATCCAAATGTTATCATCAGTGTCAAAGAGAAAAATATCAATAGTCTAGCTCATGTCCTTTTCCCTTTAAAATAGATACAATTTCTCTCTTACTATTCAATTTGTATGTCTCTAATTTTCCTTTGTATAATCTCATTGACTAATTCTTTCAAAAGTATGTTAAATATTATTTATTACTGGTTTATATATTTAATATACTATACCTATTATCATTATTTTGGGCTGAGATTTAGCTCAGTGGGTAGAGCGCTGCGCTGCAGTCTCTGAGGCCCCGAGTTCAATTCCCAGCACCACAAAAATGGGAGAAGGGCCTGGCAATCCACTCCCAAGGCAATCCCGAAGCACTCAGCCATTGAAAACCCTATGAGGGTCGCTATGAGTCGGATACCGACTCGACGGCACCTAACAACAACAACAACATTATCATTATTTTACAATGTATTCCAACTTATTTTTTAAAAAACATCTTACAGTAAAACAATATGTTGTGTTATACCAGCAGTAGCCTCATACATATCATGTTTACCTTAGCTTTTGAGTACACCAAGAAATCATGACCAATGATTGATTTATACCATCTAAGTTGTGTAAGTATGAAATGTGATATTCAGTGACAGATAACAGGAGGACCCAACTGTCCCTAATGTATTTGGTTGGGAGTTAAGTATTGTTATGATTGTTAATATCATGATAGGTCTTTATTGTAAGCACCTTTAGCTTTTTATTCGTGGGATAATCTAAGCTGTTGGGAGTAGGCCATCTGGCCACATAATTGACAGCTGTCAAATCTTATCTTTGTGCCCCGTTGCCTTGAGTGGACACAACTAAGTAGCTCCTTCTTTGGAGACAGGCCAGACTGCCATAGTGGCAGCTTCTCTGCTTATATACTTTGAACACTTCACAGACACCTCAAGGAAACTCCATACTAGCTGCAAAGACCACTTTGACCATGACTGCTGCTGAATCCACAACTTTTGCTTTAGGAGCCTGATCATAACTGTTTTAGACAACTTGCACCAGCTCTGAAGGACTTAACATGGGCCATGACAAGCCTTGATTACCTCTGGATGACCTTGACTGCAAGATGGCCTCACCCATCTTGCAGCTATTCTCACTCAGGTGGCAGGTGGGTAAGGGAACACATCCCCATCCTCTCAGTGATTCAGCAAAAGTGGTATGATTCATGGACTGGATGATGTGCATATGTGAAGCTTGTGAATTGTTGAACAAGAAGCAGTGCATGTGTATGTGGTGCCCCATTTCTGGCTACATAAGCAATCTGCTCTCAAACCAGTCTGGGAGGGTTTCCCCTTTGTGTTAGGCCCAAGCAAAAGCCTATGAACTACCCTCCTTGTGTTAAGCCCCAATAAAAGCCTCTCCCAAATGGTCAAATAGTTTTTCATTGCCTACTTGTAGTCTTTATTGTGGGTAGAGTAGGCTGAGATGATACTGCAAAGAGCCAACAAAACCTTGGGGCTTCTAGCCTCAAGCATCCAGCAGCAGCAACTAGGGCAACTGGGGCTTTTCAGAGAATAGCTGGGAGCAGAGAGATGAAGGAGACTACAAAGGACTATAGAAGCTCCTAGAAGATTAAAAACAGAAGATAGCTGAGACTACAGAAAGCAAGAGGCTGTGGAAAGCCAACATTGTGGAAGGCGAGAGAATGAGAAGAGCTGAGTGGAAAAACTGCAGATCTTGGCTACTTGTAGAGTTCTAGACAGCCACTGGGGGTTATGAGCTGCTCCAACACTCGAAACTCAGAACTGTAATACTAGCTGCTGATTGCATATCCACTGGCACTGAAAGCCTAGAGCAATAAGCCTGTGAGTTGAGCACATACAGCACTAAGTCTCTGGCTTTAAAAGTCTGGATCCATAAGCTTCTAGTTCATAAGGCCTGTAGTTTTGAAAGTTCAGAGTAATGTCTCTGATTCTCAAGATATAGACTTCTAATCCTTGGGTTTGAAAACCTTGCCTGTAAACCTCTGTAGTTTAGGACTGCCTTACTTGAGGAACTGCCCCTTGTCTATTCATGATTTCTACTTGAATAGAACAAAAGAATGCTCAGTCAAAACAAAACAGTGATGAAATTGCCTAATGACAAAATTCTCAGGATGTACACCTGTCATTGAGTGATGTATGACTATAATACTGTTTTGCATTTATTGATATTCTTCCTGATAAAATTATGAGCACTGTATGTTTTCACATGCCTTTTATTTCTAATCTTTCTGAATATTTCAGGTGTGTTCTTTTGTATAGGGCAAAGAAATGACTTTTGCTATAAGGGCTTTCATTATGTGGTGTTTTTACCTTTAATCTTTGTTCTATTAGATAAGTTCACTTTTTTCTAAAATTTACTTCATTACCTAAGACTGCATATTTATGTGTGCATACAAAACATAAATACTGCATTAAATACCTACTGATTTGCTTAACTGTATATTGTTGTTGTTAGGTGCTGTTGAGTCATGTCTGACTCATAGTGACCCTCATAGGGTTTTCAATGGCTGGTTGTTATGGGATTGCTTTGGGAGATGATTGGATTGCATTTTAGAAATCTTATTTCTTAAGTAGGACATAAAAATCTTTATTTTTATAATTCAATATATACTTATGTGAAAAAAATTAAGTGGATCAAGGCAGATTGAGGTGCAAGAGAATATTATAGACTAGGCTTCAGTGAAGCTTACCTCCAAATAAATTTGGACCCTTTACAATTTTCTACATCCTGGTGAAAATATTCTATTCCCCAGAGTGGAACATTTTAATCCTAGAGATAGCCACCAGGATTTTCTTGCCCCTAGCTTCCTTCCTTTCCCAAAATGTCTTTGCCCACTCCCTCTCTGAAAACTTCCTTGTGTGTATTCTTTAAATTACAGTTCCTTTCTTAAAAGATTACCCACTACCCCAACTGCCCCAGTCTAAATTCTTAAGGAGCAATTGGTGCAATCCTCCTCCCTACCCTTGATTTTCATCTCTAATATTTGTTTGAAATCTGTAAGACCCTGGAGCACAGTTCAGCCTGTCTAAAATTTATATCTCCCATGTTACAACTCTGATGAGCCCAAATAAACTATTTCTTAATCAGTTTATGCCTTAGTTTATCTTAAGGGTCTACACTTACATGTCCTTATAAAAGGTGTGATATACTAAGAATCTGAGTGCCACAGACCAGCTGCAGCCTAAGATCCAGGGGTTCCCGAAGGCAGATGAGGAATTGGCAATGGGTAACAGACACAGCAGCTCTGAGGCAATGTGAATCTGTTCTGTTTATTTCTCAAATAGCTCAGCCTTTTATACAAAACTACAATTCACTAAATCTTATGAAAGGTGAGAAAAAAGACAAGGAAATTGGTAGCATTGACAGATTACATCAAGGTTTTGTCAACAATCACTTGATTAAATTATCACATGAGTGTTAGGTGGTGATCAAAGTAGGAGATGAACTCAGAGACGAATTGTGTTTACTTCAAAGAGATAAACCAAGACAACCTGAGCACCTACACCTCCTGTGTCTAAATCAATTAACTATTCTAACTTTATGCAGGAGTTAGGGGTGGTTAACTGTTACCTGTGTGTCACTGCACTAAGTCTACTTGTTATGACAAATGGGTGCTTTATCTTATCAGAATGATTTGTTTATTGTAGGGCTGTTGGTACAAAGGCTTTGTTTGTGTTGACTCATTTTACGCTGTTGGAAGTCATTCAAGAATTTCCCTTTGTAAGCCTGCTAGGGAGGTTTGTCAACTCCCAATCTGAATCAGCACTGCTCACAGAGCCAGAAGATTATATATTTACATCTATTACTTGTTTTTCATTAATATCTCCCAGAAATCTACAATATGAAGAAAACAGTGACCAATTCAAATTTAAGAAAAAGAAAAGACAAGATTCCAAGTCCCTTTCCATGAAGAGGCCTTTTTTGTGGAGGTACTCTTCCCCTTTCAGTAGACTTTCCCTCCAAGGCAAAAGGTACTTTTCCCCTTTAGGTAGACTTTCCCTCCAATGCCTTTTTTAAAGGTACTCTTCCTCATATGGGGACTCTGTCTACCCATCATGAGTGGACCTGGATGTGGCACCTGACGGTTTATGCTTTGATATCTATTCTACAAATTGAAATTCCAAATATGCCTTCATCTTAAGATTAGTCTTTTAAATTTATTACATATTTGAAAAGTAATCCTTTAGGCAAGGCACAGTGCCAAATGCCTGTAATCCTAGAAACTCAAAAGGCAGAAGCAGGAAGATCATGAGTCCAAGGCAGAGGCAGCCTGCACAACTTAGCAAGACTGTGATTCAAAATAAAAAATAAAAAGTTGCTTGGAGGTGCAGACCAGTGGTATAACACTTGCAAAGTAAGTGTAAGGCCCTGAGTTCAACCTACAACAAAGAAAGAGAAAAAGAAAGAAGAAAAGAAAGAAAGAAAGAAAGAGAGAGAGAGAGAGAGAGAGAGAGAGAGAAAGAAAAGGAAAAGGAAAGAAAGGAAGAAACAAAGGAAGAAAAGGAGAAAGGAAATAAGGAGGGAGACAGGGGAGGAATAAAAGAAGGAAATTAACTCTGTGAAGAATAATGTAAACACTGTATAATACAAATAAAACATGCAGTTACATATATGGTGTTTAGGTATTTTAATATATTTTATAAAGAAGTTACATGCTTTTAAAAATGAAGAAATAAAGAATAAGCAGTGAGTAAAGAAGTTTGATGAATTACAAACTATCCTTGAGTAATGGGCAACATAGAATAGCAAAAATATTGTTAAAAATATAATATAAAAAATACCAAGCTTTTGTCTTCTAACCTGTCATTTGCTCCACATAGCTGCCATTATGAATGTTTTCTCTTTGGAAAATAAGAGAAATCAAAGCCATGTCTCAAAGTAGAAACACTCATAAATTCCAAAACGTAGTCATATACTTCTATGGATACATAATTATGCACATGACATGGTATTTTTTTCTGCTTAAATTTTATAAAATCCTGTAAGTAAATAATTTCATTGGCTGTAACTTGACCATCTCCATCTTGTAAAACAGTGAAAAAATGAGGTTCAAGAGCCATCTTGAAGTTTTATCTGCATTATCATGTTGCTAGTAGCTCTTTGCTTCCTTACAGAAACATAGATACTCCACCACCTAATCTAGACTCCCCAGAGGTGAGTTAAACACGAAAACTGCATGTATTGTCTTCTAAATCTTAAATGTCATCTCAGTTTTATTTTTATTTTAATTTCTATTATTCTAAACTCAAAAAGTCAAATAACTTCTTTCTCAAACCTAGTATGTATAGCAAGACACTAATTCTAGAAATAAAGTGAAACAGTTATAAATGCGTCCAAATTACTCTATAAAGTTTGCTTATAAAAGGAATTTAATTGATCTGCAAACATATATTCAGATTGATTTGACTCATATAGTCAGGAAAAACCATAATTATGCATTGTCTATGTTTTCAAAACTTACTCCATTTCTACCACCTTGACTCTCCTTCTCTGATCCTCTTGTTGCCTGCTCACCTTTTGTTCTCCAACAATTTAGACTCTACTTGACACCAAAATAGGGCTTTAAATATATGCGACAAAAATGCTTCACCTTGACCACATTGAACTAGGTCAATTTGAGTTAATAACTTAGAGGTGAAAGACTCTAAAACCTATTAATCTCTGAAGCCTGCAAATGCACTCTTGCCTCTATGCTTTGCTTTGCTGTTTTATATGGAAGTCACACACATCTGTCAGCAGATTTGAAGAAGGTTGGCTTGACTCTGATATTCGTGGTACTCTTTCCTTTCAAGAAAAATGAAATTCATCGAAGAAAGGATTTTCAAGTTACATTATGAGTGTAGAAACAGATATTCCCCCAAAAGACATATAAGAAAATCGGATAAAATGAATTGAACTGGAGGGTAAAGGAATCTCTATGATTCCATTTTGTGATTTTTGTCATTTTAATAGATTCTTGCTTTTAACAGAAACAAAGTTTTGGGTAAGGAATAGTTCCAGTTAGTTAACATATTAGGAGGACTAAAGGTTAAACTTTTAGGAATTGATTATGAAGTTGAAAAGTTAGTCGGAATATTTTAATGTTCACTATATTCCTAAGAACATGATGACTGGTCAATCGTCAGAATGAAGATTTGAGACTTATGACCACTCACATAGAAGTCTGCATGATGTACAGAAACAGTGGACCGCCTTCCTTTCCTCTTTTGTACTCAATTGCAGAATCGCAGCTTCCTGTCCTTTCATATGAAAGGTCCATGGCACTTTGTCAACTATCTGTCACTCAGCTATGGCTCCCTGACTGCCCATCATTTCTTAGTCTTAATGCATCTATCATCCTAAACAATTTCACTTTTGTGTTTCAAAGTCACTGCTGAGAGCTAAGAGAGAGGGTTCATCAAGAATCTAAGAAGGACATATGAGGGAAAATGAAACATACTGAGCAAGAGGCAGAAAAGTAGAAAGGAGAGATAAAAGCATAGTAAAAGGGGAGTTCTAACAACAAAAAATGTGAACACCTGGTCCACTCTTCATTTCATCTCTGCAGTTCTAACCACATTTGCAAGATCTTTGAACTGTAGAATTAGATATATAGAAGGAGAAAAAAACAACAGCTTGGAGAGACAGAGGAAAATGCAACTGCTTTCTGAAATCAATTACTGGCTTTTTTGTTCCAGCAATCAGTTCATTTTTAGTTTTCATTTAGTCCTGGGAATTTATAATATAAATTAAAGATCCCTGTTTATTCTCTCCTGTTGTTTTAATATCTGGTTAAAATTACTAATTCCTAAGTGATTGGTAATTTGTATATATTAATGTAAATTGGGCTGTCTTTGAGCATATTTATATTGAAAGTATTATAAAGTCCATATATTTCAATGTAATTGCTATTTATTAAATGTCTGCTTATATAACATACCACCTGTTTAACTTAGTCCTTTAATATTAGTATTGAAAATTCAAAAACAAAACAGTCCTTTATTTAAAGTGGAATTAACAAAATGGAATCTGTGTAATTACTAGAAAGATTTAAAATTATTCGTATGCTATATTTAATAAGAATGTACTATAAAGGATAGAACTATTATAAAGAGTAGAAACATAGCAGTGAACAATACAAGTAAACACTGTATTTATAGGGCTTACCTTCCACTTAGAATAGGCTGATAATAAACAAAAGAGGTAAAAACACACAGTATTACCAAGTGCTGATAAAGACAAGGAAGAAAAAAGGAGAGGGGAATCCAAAATTTTGGAGTAAAGACAATTTGAAAGGTTTTCTCTAAGAAAGAGATATTTGAATTTTGACCTGAATACAACGGCAATAATCATAAACACATTTTGAAAGAAGAGCGCTCTAAAAAGAGCTAAACATTGTGCAAAATGTTATTTTAAGAAACAGTAAGTGGAACAGAGCTACAGCAGAGTAAGAGTTGGGGAACTGGCAGGAGATGAAGGAGGAAGGCTGTACAGCTTCTTATGTATGGATTATTGTATGTATTAAAAATATGTTGTATCAGAACTATTTTGTCTTGTGGGCTACCATTTTTTCTGTGATAAATGTCTTAATTTCCTGAGTGAAATGGGATGTCAGTGGAAGTTTTAATCTCATTATTTATGAGAAAGCTTTTTTTAAATGTCAGCTAACATTTTCTTTTCCAAAAAGTATGATTTTATATTTATAGAGATGCCAAATTTTAAATAACAACTATTTTGATGTTTTTAATTTATATTTTATAGAGAGAGTTCTAGATCCTGTTTAGATGGGTTGACATAATTTTCTGGGATGGAGCAAGTATTGCCTAAAAGACAACACTGCCTTGTATTTAAGGGTTAATTCTTCCAGAAAATCCACTGTGTTGTTCAATCCACTTTTCCTTTATACACTGTGAATGAAAGTCTTGGTCTTAGTGTAATGTTAATTATACCCTTACATAATCTGAGTTATTCACAAATTATCTTACATAATCTTGGCAGAAAGAATATAGACCCAATATGCTTATCAGTCCTAAAGGTGGGATGAGCACAGTGTAACAAGGAGAAATCCCTGCTCATCTTGCAATATTTTATTCCCTGACCCATAGACTATCCTAAAAATCAAGCCAATAAATGTATCAAAACACGCTTATCTTAACAATGATTAGTTAGTGTACTTTTAAAATCATCATGATCATTATATTTCATTACATTAACACAATCTGTTACCGAGGTTGACAGTGTTCTGCCTACTGATATGGTTTGGGTCTTAAATGTCCCCCAAAGGCTCACGAGTTGAAGGTTTGGACATCAGTCTGTGATGCTACTGGGATGTAGGGAAACTTTTAAGAGATGAGGCCTAAAAGAAGGAACTTAGGTTGTTGGTGGCATGCACTTATAGTGGGTAGTAGGACTCTGGCTACTCCTCTTTCTTTTCTTTCCTTCCTGGTTGCTATGAGTTGGGCAGCTTTCCTCTGTCACCTACTTCTGCTATGATGTTCTACCTTACCACGGGCCCTTAGTAATGGGGCCAAGCAGCCATGGCCTAAAGCCTCTGAAACTATGACTCAAAGTAAATCTTTTCTCCTTATAAGTAGATTTTTTCATGGATGTTGTCATAGCAATGCAAAGCTAACACAGCTACTGCATCTTATTTCAAGTTTGTAACACATTTGTAGACAATTGCACTCCCATTTAGCCAATTCTTTATATCTATAGACTTTTTATTACTATAGGTGCAAATATTTATATTCATTTATAATGAATTCATCTGGAAAGACTTGCTACACTGTTCTTGGCATCTGAGGTTATTATAGATCCAATATTTCTATCCATGTGTGCCTTTATCACTCTAGGTTCCTGCTACCTCATAACTTATTTTAAGTATCATCTAAGTCCTCTCGATGGCACCTAACAACAACAACAACAAGTCTTCATTCATAGCAATGATAAAAATGATTAACACACAATGTTGTTTGTTGTTAGGTGCCATTGACTCGGGTCTGACTCATAGTGAAGCTATGTACAACAGAACAATCACTCCCCAACACTGTGCCAGGGTCAGCACTATGTCAGAGCTTCTCTGCTATTCACAAGGTTTTCAATGGCAGATTGTTTCAGCAGTGGATTGCCAGGTCCTTCTCCCTATCCTGTAGCACCTGCTATTCTCAGGCAGTCTCCCATCCAAAGACTAACCAGGTAGACCCTGCTTAGCTTCTGAAATCAGGTGGGATCAGATGTTAGGGTGCTATGGCTGCAGACAACACACAATGTAGCAAGCAGTAAACTTCCACCACAAAAAACTAGACTATTCCATGTCCACTGAGGTTGAGTTGCATCGTTAAAGCAGTCTACCAGAAAATATAATTTAATCAGTTTTAAATTCTTTGCCAATCATCCTACTTAATAATTTCCAAGATAATTTTCACACTGACTTAAGTAGAATTTTTGTCACATACTTTTTAAAAATTGAAGCTTTGTATTTAATTTAGGATTTCCTTGATTTAGAACCCAGTTGCTATACCACAATAGACATTGAATCAGGAAGATGTTGCAATAGAACTAGCTTTTTGTGAACCCATGTCATCTACTGGCCATATCACTCTTGTCTATATGTATTCATAATTAAAGTTCTTTTCCAAATATGCATTGATAATTGAAAATACTTTTAGTTTGTCTTCCACATCATTTATTGATTGTGATTTATACTTCCTAAGACATAATGTTATTATTTGGAAATGAAGATACCATCTTTGCTACCTAGCCACGTCAGAGGCCCAGTGCCACTAATTAGGCTCTTTATGAGATCTGTGGGAACAGGACATTGCTCTAACAACCTACTATTATTGTTACAGCCTCTTAATAACTCATTCATTTGAAGGGTCCAGAGAATTGGATGTTCCCCAGCTCCTTAAATACCCATAACAGCTGCATAGTCACATCTTCTAATAAATGTGCTAAAAAAAAACTTTGGTTTACAGCTATCCTACTGACATAGTGCAAAATTATGTCAAGTGCCCATTTCAAAGGATTCCCAGGAGCCTTCCTAGTGGCTTCATTTAGAACACCCTTGATGCCAGCAAGTACATCTACTTGGGCTTTTTTCAAATTATTTATAACAGCATGGCTCTGTCCCAGTTTCAGTGCTTAATGGGCTACATTTAACACCCTGTGAACCCTACTAGTAGTCCTTGTATTAGTTAAAGAAGGTGCTATCACATGAATTGCAGAAGACCCTTAATGTTAAGGCATTATGTCTTCAGATTTGGAAAGAGATTTATTTAGAGTCACTTTATTATTTCCATGTATATCAGAGAAAACTTACTCGTTTTCATATTAATAATAATTTTAAATTACAAAATTTGAATATAAATATTGTTTTGCCTTTACTTAAAAAAGAAAACACGAGAATGTAAAATTCAGTTAAGCAGTTTTCACCAATTGTACATATGTGCACCAGTAAAAATATCTGACCTAAAATTTGTTCCATGATCTACATATAATTTTAGATTGCACCTTCTTTACAGAAAAGTTTCTTTTCCAACAATGTAAGACATTCTACAAAAGCATGACTTTAATGACATTTTTTTCTATTTCAAAAGTTACTTAAACATTACTAAGATTAAATATTTTTGTTGCTCATTTTCCAATACTGCAATTGTTTTCACAGAGAAAATTCTAATACATGAAACATAAGCACATCTCAATAGAATGAATTTTCATAAGAAAAATACTTAGATATTTGATTTCAAATGTTTTAATGTTCTTGGTATAAAACTACCATATTATCTAGTTGAAGTGTACACAATAATATGCTTTATTGAGTAGTTATCTGTGTGCCACCACTAAGACTAACCAGGCTAATTTTAATTATAATTATCTGCCTCCATTTATATTTTACTGATTATTAGCAAGATTAAAATATGTGCAGTTTATTAACAATTGATATTTCTTGTTTGTGAACTTTCTAAGCTACTGTTTTAGATTGAAGTTCTTAACCTCTTTCTCTACGTTTTAATGTGTCCTGTACTGAATTATATTTTTCTGTGATTAATAATACTACACTATTTTACTTTATTTTCTTTCCCTATTCTCTTATTATTAATCAATTTAATTCCTACCCTTCCATGAGTTCTAAGTTTGATACCTTGTTCAGGCTGTCAGTTCCTCCTTTTTTGTAGAAATTACATAGCTGCATGTTCTTGTTGTTATTACCTTTAAATCATGAATATGTAAACTTCCCTATGAAAGTAAAAAAGGAGCACACCTATTAAAATCAGTTGTGTAACATGAGAATTTTAACATTTCAAGATGTGTCGCTTGTTCTCTCTCATCTCACCACCCAGTGTTTCCTAGCATTAGGTGGTCTTTGATATTTGTGTTTTTAAATTTTAATTCAAGTATTCTTTCATCAAATATTTTTATATTCACTTTGCACTCCATGTTCGTACTAAGTCAAAGAGCAATTTTTTCTGTGTTCCTTATGTTGTCATTTATTTTATGCCATTTCTTTCCCATTTTTCTTTCCTACCTTGTAGTTATTATTAAACAGGATAGTGTACTTTCTGATCAGCCATAAAGAACACATATCAGGTATAAATGCAATGTCTTAGTTATATTTTTATTGACCTTATGTATCACTAACAACCTGTCCAAATAGAGTTGTCAATTTAAAATCTTCTCAGCCTCATCCCTCTAGAAATCATTATGAATATAGCCCATTCTGTTTCTATATCTCATGGAGTAAGGAAAATGTACTTTTTATTCCTTTGTAGATAAATATATTATTTTCCTTTTCGCTTATTGAATTGTAGGAACAGGGAAATGTTTATAAGCCTAGTCTCTAGAATAGGACAGTCATTAGTGAAGTATGTCTTTGCCTCTTGTTAATCATATAATTTGCTAGGTTTCTGTTTCCTCTAAGATAAAAAGTATGGAAGGAAGGAAAGATGGAGGGAAGGAAGGAAGGATAGAAAGAAGGAAGATGGAAAGGAAGGCAGGATAAAAGAAAGAAAAGGAGGAGAGGAGAGAAAGAGGAAGGGAGAAAGGAAGAGAGAAAATGGAAGAAGAAAAGAACAGAAAGAAGGGAAAAATAGCTATTTTATTTACCATAGTTTGTCCAAGGATCTAGTTGCTCATGTAAGGAGCTTTAGGAAAGCACCAATTACTATCTCATTGCCAGAAGAAAGTTTCTTATTTATTTTTACTATTTTCAAATAGCCTACATCTCACTATTAACATAAATGTTGAGGTAAACTATAACATTAAATTTAATTATAATTTATAAAAAGTTAATATCAGGTGAATGCCCCACATATCTTAACTGAGCTATCCCTTTTCTGAGTTCATGATTGAACTTTCTGTAGTCAGAGAAAGATTAACACACTTTTCCCTCTAACTCCCAATTTGTCAAAATCCAGAAAGAGTTTGTGAACCTTGATCTAAAACCTCCCTTCCATACACCTATATGTATCTATCACCAAGGTCAAGAACTAGCACTTAGAAGGAAACCAGTTATCTCACAGCCTGGACACCTGGACACAGCTCCTCCTCTCATCCTTACTCTGTCAACACTAGCAGAAATGATACTTTTATGAACTCTGAAATTTGCCATACCAGCTCATCTATACTGTGTTTCTCTGATTATATAAATTTCTTCATGAAGCTACAACTTCCATGCCACTCCTCATTGTCTATATTCTATTTTCCATATGGTTCTGAAGATTATCTTTTCTGATTCATCCCTTATTTTTGACATTTTTCCTTCATGTTCTCTAGAACATCATTTCCATGATTGACAAACCCTCCTATATTCTTAGTCTTTCAAAAATTCTGCTAGCATTCTAGGTTATCTAAAAGCTAAACTCATATACTATATTTTCTCAGAGGTATGAAGGTGTCTTTATTACTTGTTTACATTACTATCCGACCATTTCATTTCCTTCCTTTGTAAAATAATGTAGCTTGTAGTTAGTTCCATGTCATAGGATTAATATAATCAAGTACTCTTCCTAATATTGGTCACCAGTAGACCTCAAGTTCACTTCCCCATTCATTCTTCAAGTATATTAACTTCTGAATTACTGTTACTATTCCTATATAACCCCAGTCTTATTTCTTAATGGTATCATAAATATCTAGATGAAGTCTACATCACTCTGGTTTATCTTATCCTTGAAATTCTTTCCTGCAATGATTTTATTCTCTACATGATTTCAGTCCTCACATTCAAAGTCATAAAATTTGCTTGTCATTCTCAATATCTCCAATGGCTGCATAATGTCAGTTTCCAACATTCCATTCTGTGAGCACTATGTCTTCTCTGTCTCGGTCATCAAGTCTGATGAGTTCAGGAAACATTCATTTCCACTGGATTTTACAGTCTGGTAATAAAACCACCCTTTTATTCTCTCTCATACACTTATTTACTCTTCCCTCTGTAATTAAATCCAGTAATTCAGCACTTCCAGCTTCCTGTCTGTGTCCTCAACTCTCTTGTGCTTCCCTTTCTTCATCTAACTGTACTGAAACAGACACACACACACACACACACACACACACACACACACACACACATTTGATTAAATCCAAATCTCTACTTCTTCCATATCTTCCTTGTTGTAGTCATATACAGCTAAAGACACATTGACTGGCTTTGCTTTGAGTTTGTGACAACAGACTACAATGGTATTTTTATGGGTAAAATGACCACATATTTTAATATCAAAACTGTACATATTTGAAAGTGAAAAATAGTGTTATTAGAAATTACTATTGATGTAAATCTGACCATTAAAGTAAATTGGAACTGTCTTGGACAGACTGTGATATGTGGCCATTCACATTTTGTTGATTGTTCCACACTATTGTATGGGCCAACAGGGCTGCTTTTGTGTAATTAACCTTACCTACTCAAGCTGGAAGTATTTACTTAAGGTCTTCACTGAAATAATTCCATCCTCCCTCCTGTATAATTTCCTCCTCACAGAGAATTATTGTCCTCAATGACGTTTACATTAGTAAATCTAATGCCCAATTATTGAGCTCTTACTACTATACTTCTCAGCAGCATTTGGTAAATGTTCCACTCTCCTCCTTGAAGCATCTCACTGGAGATCTAGAACATGAGACAGTTCTGAATATCTCCCTACTTCACCAACTGCTTTTTTCCCAAATCATTTACTAATTTCTCTTGATCTTTCAGGTTTCTTACATTTAGGTGTCTACTGCTCTTCAGTCCTCTTACTTTCTCCTCCAGGGAATACTTCTCTGGTGACTTCATTCTTGTTCTTGGCATTAAGTGCGATCTAGATGCTGAGGATTTCACATTTGTTCTTCAGCTAAGCTCTGTCTCCTCAATATAAGAAACTCATATTCAACTACTTATTCTCTCTCCTTGTGTACCTAAGAGTTATCTAAATTTAACAAAATTAAGATTTCCAACTATAAATTCTTGACCTTCTTTCCAAAACATCTCCTCTCTTTGTTAATGGAAATCCTCCAGTTGTCTAATACAAAAACTTAGAGTTAAATTTTACCTTTTTTTTCTGACATCACTCTATTTTAAAGTTTACCAAGTCATATTCATTATAACTTCAAAATATATCCAGAGTCTGACCCCATATTACCAAGGCCAGTGTTACTACCATGGCCTAATACATTATCATTTCTAATCTGAACTATAGCCATAGGCTCCCTTCTTTATTTGTCTCTATAATTTATTCAAAATGACATCTACAGTAATTTACTAAACATAAAACATTGTCAATATTCTGCTTTGAAACTTTCTACAGACTTCTATTTAACTCAGAGTAAAAAATCAAAGCATGTAGGATGGCCAGCAAGCTCTTTCAGTGCCTTTGTCAGCCTTCCTTATTACCTTTCTGGTATTATTGATGTCTCCAGATTATTCCACTGCAATTAATTGCTATTTCTTAAGCATATTCAGAATGCCTTTTCCTCAGAGTGCTTACATTTGCTGTTCTTTTCACCAGGAATACATTTCTTCCAGATATCCATATAGTTTATTCTCTCATTTTCTTAAATCTTTGTGTACACTTAACTATTGAGAGGATACATTCATTTTATCTCCACTCAAGAAAAATGTAATTTTCACAAGAAGATAAATTATATGTGGTTTTTCTCTTCTGTTCTATTTCTGGAACCTCATGAGTTCTCATTACTTACTGGATAAATGAATTAATGAATTAATTAATTCTATATTTCTCTACTTCTCAGAAGGCCATGAGAGCTTCAAGATTTTATAATCTAATACAACATTGATATTCATAATAGTTAATGGCATGATCTAAACTTAACACAGATATTTTGGAACAACTTTAAGTTTCAAAGTAATGAAAAAAATCTGTCCTATTTCTCGACAGTATGTGTCCCAATGGACTGGAAGAGAAAGTCTTTGTTCAAATTGATTCTCTCTTTTTTCTTACGACTATTACCCAGTCTCTACTACCTTCAGACAAATTTGAAATCAAGGGTCAAATTATAAATGTAAGACCTAGACCCTATGTAAATGAGATCTAGGAAAATAGTTATTCTATTTTAAATTCTGATCCAAAATTTAATACATTAAACATTTACTTATATTTCACAATTATCTTATTAAGTAATCACAGTGACAAGTGTTCTAATACTTAGTGTACACAAGAATCCCTTTATTGGTCAATCAAAATGCAGATTCTCTGATACTACCTCTAGAATTTCTATTTACTCAGTTTTGAGTGAGGCCTAGGAATCCACAGCTCTAACAATCAACTTAGTTTCTTCTAATGTCAGCCAAGTAGTACAACACATTGGGAAAGAGATAAAGATTTGTAAACAGAATCCAATGCAAATAAAACTAGATATTTAAAGAGTATGTCTTTAATCTTCTGAAGAGTCTGTGGTTATGACATACAGCTTGTTAAAGACAAACAAGTTCTTATCTCAGCCTATATTTCCCATCTGAGACACATTTAAAAATAACAGGGTACCAAATTACTAAGGAAATGTTAATTGTCTTCATTAGCATCTATTTATTTAAGGATTGGTCATAAACTTGAAATTAAAATCAATCTTCCTTTTTCAAATTGGCATTTCTAAATACCAACTCCACTGCAAAGCAAATCACTTAACTCTAAAGGACAATAAGCTATATCAAACCTGAAAATCCCTAGAGATTACATCATACTCAATAAGAAGGCAGGATATTATGGATAATCAAAGAGATTTATTCTGAATACTAAGTACAGGTTAAACAAATGAAAGTCAGTAGGGAATTTCAAAAAGAGTAAGTGCTGATTATAATTGTGATAAATTAATAGCTCAATTAATACTATTGATTCTGCTATTGACAAACTTTATTTTCTTTATCTGTGGAATTAATAAACTTGACAAAATATTTGTTAATGTTTCTTACTGATTCAAGATTTATCTTCAATATAATATGTTTATAAACCATGTAATTGGATTAAATTGATGAAAAATTTTCTCAAAATTATAAAATAAACTGTTATTTAGGTAAAATAGTTTTAGTGATCCATTATATTGTTGAGAGCAAGAGATTTTACTACAAATTTCTGGAAGCTACTAATATAACTTCATTTTTTACAATTATGAACATTTTTAGAGGAATAAAATATATACAGAGAATGGATCAAGAAAAGCTTTAATATTGTCAGCAACTCAGCATCAATACTAAGAGAACATAAATCTTCTGAAGCAAAATTTGTAATTTTTTTACTTCAGAATCAAACTAATTTCAGTTCATTTTACATCTGATTTGTGCCCTTGGCATTAAGATAAGAACTAATAAAAATCTATTTAATGGATTACATTGAAAATAAAACAAAATAAAAAAAATAAAACCCTTAGAGATAAAATGGCCAACTCAAACTGACTCAAATCTAGTTTGTGGTGTTGTTTTACTAATGTAATTTTCATGTATATATTAAAAGATCATATTTAAGAAAAAGAAATTTATACAAATATCATTGAAATCATATACCACATTCTATTGTTCACTTTAAAATTCCTACTAACTACATTATTATTAATGATGATTATGATGATTAATGATTGTAAGTACAAAATAAATATCTGGGATAATTATTCTTTTTTGAAACTACAATTTTTCTATAGAATTGTCAGCATCTGTACATACATCAGATTTTTGCTTATCTCAGCAAGCTTTGGACACCAGCTGGCAGGATGAGCAGGAAATATTTAGAATGTGATATTAAGAGAACTATAAGATACTACACAGAATCTCTAATTCTTCCCAAAGTATATTTGTAGTAATTTGTAAAAGTGATGCTGAGTTAACTCAGGAGCTCCTAATTGTTTTATAATTTTATTCAGGGTTCCCTGAAGCAATTTGGAAATTATGGCAAATTTATAAAGCAACCACCTTCTTATGAGTTATTTGGACCTTTCCTATCAATCACATGTCATGAGTGATTCCTGACTCCTTGCATAAATGTGCTGTTTTATCCTCGAGGGTTCATCCTTTTTGATGTAGCAATATATGCATTTAATAAATAAGTAGTAGTGGTCATATTATGATTGAATGTGCATTATAAGAAGTATAAGGATTCAGTCACACTAATACTTGAAATCAATGAAGGAATGATTCAGTTTTTGCCATAAATCATGCGAACAGAATATTAGGTGTCCCAAAAATGGCTTTAATGAATTCATTACTAGTTCAGAGCCAAGAATTACACATTTTTTTTTCTGGAGATATTTGCCTAGATAGTAATAATAATTTGACTCAGGCTGTGAAGAATGGGTAGATTGTGGACATATTTGAATTGGGTAGGACATATGCCAAAAACATTTTTTAAACAGAATGGAGAGAACAGAGTAAAAGAACAAAGGATAGGGTATTTAAGCATAGGAAAATCTGATTTTAAAAAAAAAGACAGGAGGAAAAGGAAAATTAGTGAAATACAGAAAAGTTAAACTGAATCATTTGAAAAAAATTGAGAAGTTACAAGAAGGCAAGAACATAGAGGTTCTATGGATAGCAGTGTAAGAAGAAAAGTAAGAATTGTGCACTTCCCAGGGGCGTCATTGCGAAGGGTGGATTTGGGAACCTTTGTTAAGCATGCAAGCACTCAATACATCATAACCATCACCAATATTTTAAATAATAAACAAGAAATGCTTTTCAAGACTTTGTTTTCTGAGGGGCTTATTTTCATGGATAATCACAGAGCACTGGCAAGAATGATGATCTGAAAATACGCTACTTCAAGGTACAGGACTAAACATCTTCAAAAGGAGGTTTTAGATGCTGAAATTTAAAACTGTTGAAGTCACCAGTATCTGCTGATTCCAACACATGCGGATTCTAGGGACTAAATGCTGCATGCCACTACATACTAAATTCCTGAGGCAAACACTTCTAATACAAATAGATTTACCACACAGCACTGTTAATCAAAAAGCTTTAGGATTAATTTTCCAGGTTAAAAAAAAATGAGTGAGGCACTGATACCATATATTGTGTAACACGCTTATGAAAGCCTGAGACAGCACAAGCACATTATTATTCCTGCAACAAAATGACTGAACATTCACATTAAAGGGAATAAAGATAAAAAAAGAATTCTACAATTAGTGACCTGAGATTTACCAATTTATGATTGAATTCATGTGGCCTATGTTATCCTATGTATTCTTTATGCTTCCTTTTGTCATCATGAAGAATCAAACTAAGATAAATCAGTTTGTCATCATTAAAACTGCTACAGTCTGGCCTCTTTCCCATTACTGTCATGTAAAAAACTTAGACACACTGATTTGCTTTATAAATGTCCACTAAAAACCAGAAAAAGTGAAAAATATGGAATGATAGTTTCTGTCTCTCATACTTCTTATAGCTCAAGCACAGTTTGTTTTTCGAAATATTTGCTTCATGCTATAAACTGACAGCTAGTCTTCAACATGCAATTCCTTACATTAGGACAATTAAAGATTTTTCTTCACTTGCCAAAGCATCATTGATGCTTTAAATTCTAAAATGTGCATTCTATTAGGAAACCATTACATTATGTTGAGCTAACTTGTTTTATGGTAGTATTTGAAATTTTCAGGGATGAGGAAATGACTTCTGTCCTGAATTAGGAAAAAAGCTAGGACATCTAATCTAGTTTTAGGAAGGTGAAATCCTGTTCCTAGTTTCCCTATTATTGAAAAGTCTGGAACCCCAGAAATACTTAAGAAGCCATATCTAGATTTGCTCATGTTTTTTCTTAATCCAGGAAGAAGAGAAAGTTCACTGATAAGTAAGACTGAAACTTTATTGAGATATTCCTTTATATTTGTTTCTTTCTGAATTAAGAAATGTGGACAAGGACAGAAGATATATTCAAACCTTTAATAACTAAGTCTTATCATAGGTCACAGAGAGAGGATGTTTGATTAACCCTTGCCACATTCCTTCCCATTCATTCTACTTCTTATGAGCCTGGTGAAGAGGGGACGATCTGTATGCAGAACATGGTACAGTATCATGGACAGAAAAAATTAGGCCAAACATTGTTTGAAATGAAATGAAAAATCCACCAAAACTCTAGATTGACCAGATCTTATGCATGTATAAGACTCATATTTTTATTCCTTTTCAATTTTCATGTTAGTTAAGAGAATTCTTTCCTAAAGTTTTACTTAACTGATTTTAGTTATTTTGCTTTCTGCTGTGAAAACACATATACATAAGCCAATAAAGATAGGTTATGGGCAATATTTTGGTTCTTCTATTTTACTTTTCTGTTGTATTTGTCTTCAGATACACATTCTTCTCCTTGAATAACATTTCCTGTAGTAAACTAATGTGCTCTATCAAGGAGTTTAATTAGATCTGTACTGAATAATAGGTTGGGCAGTTTATCTGCTTGAACTCAAAATGAACCTGAACCTTTAGAGCTGTTGTTGAGACCAGACTGCTGATGGAAATAAAAATATGCACCTCTTGTTACCCATTAAAAGCAAGAAAAAAAAGAATTTTTAAAGCATACCTAGAAAATCATAATCATAAAGCTTATTAAAATTCCAATATATGGAGTCATCATGACTATTAATAGTATGATATCCTAAAAATCCAAGTTCTATTAAACAGACCAGAGTGCTACATATTAAGTAATTTTTTAAAATCTTTTAAAGTTGGAAATAAACACACAAAAAAATCACACAATAAAACTTTTTGCAATTACATTATTTTGTTACCATTTTATGTAAAACAGATCTATATACAAAGAGAAAAAAGAACTTAAGAAGTTCTAGTTCTGATAATGGTGAATTAGCTTAGGCAATTACAGCTTGGAAGCAGTTATTTTGAGGTCGCTGGAGAGTAAACAAAAGCAGGCAAAAATTGAAGGAGATTTGACTGTCAGAAGAAAGGAGCCATTCTTGTAAACACCACACATCCATGGATTTTCCAGTGAGGGAACTGTAATGTCCACCATGTGCTCTACCTGTAGTGTTCAGGTCTGAGGTGCAGTCTGATTGGCCTCTTCTCAGAAGAGATGATGACTTGCCTGATGGGCTGGAAATTGTGCTGAATATGTCAGGAAAATGACAAAGCTATAGGAAAGGGAGCCCCTAAATCCATATGAAAGCTTCCCCTAAATGCTTGGATAATCCTTGAAAAATTCATATGCAGGCAAGACACTAAAGAATTCAAGAAAAGCAACTTGTGCCAGAGAGCAAAGATTTAAACTTCCATATATCACAGGGAAAGAAGAGCTTGGTATTTGATTCTCTCAAGCTAGTAGAGACAGTGTCTCATAACTTCTGCTGAAATCCCAAAGAGCACTGTATTACCTGCAAAAATTGTATCACTGTACTGTGAGATTCACTGTAGGATCTGGGGCATATTGAAATAGAATGACCTTAACAAAACAGAACAAAATAACCCTACACACACCCAAGATAATCTCCTAAAACATTACTGCCAGCAGAATAAAACAGAAGCCTGAGTTTATATAATATATTAGTATTAAGTATTCAGTGTTTAATATAAAGTTAAAACAAAGAAAAGGGAATCATGGGAAAGTAAAATATCATTCAATAGAAAAAATTCCACCTGTTACCCAGAGCTGAAATAAGCACAGATTGACACAAATGTGAGTATAAAAAACATGACAGTGTGTAAGACAATTGAATGAGTAAATAAGAAGTTTAAAGAGAAACATGAAATCTGTAGCTGTAAAGGGAAAAAATTAGAAAACCTAGGAATAAAAAATAAAATAATAGAAAATTTAAAAAACAATGACAGTAACATCAACTGATGAAAAAGAAAATGTAATATGTGTACATAATAGAATATTATTCGGCCATAAAAAATAATGAAGTCCTCTCATTTGTGACAGTATGGATGGAACTGGATATCATGTTAAGTTAAATATCCAGGCACAGAAAGCTAAGTACCACATAATTCCACTTATATGTGGCATAAACATGTTGATCTCACATAACTTAGGAATAGGATAGTGGTTACCAGAAGTGGTAAACAGTAAGGGGATAGAAGCATGAAGAAAGGCTTGACAATAGGCACTCACTTGTAGTTAGAGAAGAGAAATAAATTTTGTTTATACATTACACAGTAGATAACTACAAATAGTGATAATGTACTATACATTTCAAAAAAGATAGAAGAAAGGATTTTAAGTGTTTTCAATGGAAAGAAAAGACAACTATTGGAGGAGATAGGTATACTGATTCTGACTTGAACATTACACTCTATACATGTACTGAAAGATCACTTAGGATCTCATAAGTATATAAAATTTTATGTCAATTAAAAAGAAGAAAAAATTACCTTGAAGCAAAATGAAAGAAAAAAATAGTGACCCCCCATCTCTCAGTCTTTTTGAGAAGATATGCAAGTAATTTCAAGTGGATACAACCCAGAAGCCTACATCCTGACCTAATGATATAAGAATTTTATTTTTCCTTTAGATAAAGGCAATTAGCTAATATTGTCAGCAACCTAATGAACAGATGAATTTAATATGAACTATGTATGAAAAATGGTGCTTTCACTTGAGGACTACCATTTTATTTTGAAAATGTTTATGAAATGAGTTGCATCTGTTTGACTATTTAAAAATGAATATTTTCTATCTTTGCAATCCCTTTGTGGTATATATCATATTCTGGATTAATGCTTATTTAAAATAAAACTGCTTTCTTTTAAATTTTTCTGAAAAGATGTTATATGTTGGAGAGAGATTTTGTTTGAACTTACATTTCTCCAACAATATGCACCTAATAATCAAGCTTCAAAATGCATAAAGCAAAATTGGTAGGACTAAATGGAGTAAAGGAGGATAAT
>VMDO01024650.1:0-29392 GCA_007922755.1 Pedetes capensis | reverse complement strand
CCTCGGGCCCCAGGGCCAGCCAGGGCCAGGTGAAGGAAAGGGCTGCAGCAGGGGTGGCGTCTTCTTCTCTCCTACCCCTGACCCCCAGCACCAGGGCAGGTAGAGCCTCTTCCCTTCCCTTTGCGGTGATCCTTCTCTCTCCTCTGTCTCCCCCATCTCTCCCTCCTTCGCTTTCACTCCCTTTCTGTCACTGTCCCCCCTGCCTTCCCCTCCGTGCCTCCTGAGCCCTGCCTTTCACCCTCCCTGCCCCAGCATCCTGGGGGTGGGTTGCAGGGGAACGGCCTGGCCTTGCCCTGCAGAGTGCTGGACACGCAGTGAGGTGGCAGAGCCTTGGGCTTCCACCTCCATCCCTGCTCCCTGCACAGCCTTCCGCAGGGCCTCAGAAGAGAGTAAGCGAGGCAGGGCAGAGAGGGGAGCCCCGGGTCCAGGGGCTCCCAGTGCAGCTTCTTGGGGCCCTTCAGAAAGGGTTCAGGCCAGAGCGGGTGTGGCTGCCCAGTAGGAAGGAGGGGAGAAGCAGTAGATAGAGAGAGAGAGAGAGAGAGAGAGAGAGAGAGAATCTCTCTGGGTCAGTCTGCAAGGAGAGGTGTTCCAAAGTTTTACTTACTTCTGTCTGCTTTTATGTTGTTATATTTATTTTTCAACTAATACATAAAAACATAAAATTATACACGTTAGCCTGGTGTAGTGGCATACCTACATATTAATGGAGTACCATGTAATGTTTGTATACATGTCTACATTGCACAAATTTTAAATCAGGTTATCTTGATTTTTTGGCAGCTCCATACTGGAATTGTTCCCCAAGTTATTATCCCTGGTAAGTGTATTCCTTGATCATTGACTTCTCTAATTGGGACTAATACTACCTCTAACCTTCCTTGAAATCCCCGTAGGTCTTGCTCAAGTTAAATTATTTGATCTGACCCTTCAACCTCAAAGAGATGAGAAGTAGTACAGACCCATGTGAGATCTTAACAAAGGCTATGGGCCTTTCTTCACACTGGAATCCGTGGTGATGATGCCAACTGTGGTCCTACAGAAGTAATTTCCAGGACCTTTTCATACCTGACCTCTGGCCTCACTGTTTCCTGAACCCATCACTTCACCAGATCACCTCCATACTCTGCACTGATGACTTCCTCTTGCCTTTCGCAGGGTGGCCAGGAGTCATCTGGATCAACTGTCTGTGGCAGCAAAGCCCACAAGAGTTTACCAATTTGCAAGGTGAGGAGAGAGGACTATGTAGGGTTTTAAGTTGTGGATAAGGAGAAACTAACTCTGTATCTTGAGCACTTCTTTCATTTCAGGGAAGTTTCTTTGGATCTGAGATGCTGAAGAGTCTCCTCTTACAATTCCTGCAGCAGTAAGTATGCCTTGGAATCTGGGGAAGTAGAGGGGTTTTCCAGGTAAGGCCAAATAATCACAGGTCTTGTCCTTGAAACTCTGAAGTTTCACTTGAGAACTAGACCACAGAGATAGCCAGTTCCATCTACTCACCGACAGGTATTACTTGATCTATGACTATGGAGATCGACAGGGTCTCCTTAGTGTTTACCATGATGAGGCGTGTTTCTCACTGACCATTCTTGTGAGCTGCAAGGATTCAACCCCGTGAGTATCACATCTCAGACTGGGGTCAGTGTGATCCCCAAGGAGACACAGGCAAGCCCCTGTAAAAACTTACACTGGCTTGACCACAACCTCTTGTTCCCCATTTTTCTTCTAGGAGTACCTTGTGCGAGTACTTTAAGTATAGCAGGAATATGAAGCTTATCAGGGATTCCTGTAAGTGTGTAATAGGAACAACTGAGAAAGGTATAAGGGTATGAAAGTGATAACCACATGGGCCAAGGACCAGAGTGTGGCAGCCCCACAATCTTTACTTCTCTCTCCCCCACAGACGTGCGGAGGCAGCTGCTGAAGCACACAAAACATGACGTGGTGCACTCCCTCTGTCTGTTGCCCAAAACTCGTCATGACTTCCATTCCTTTGTGGTGGACATGTGGTCCCACACGGTGAGCACCTGCTTCCGCCCCGGGGCAGGCCCAGAAAGCTAGGCGTGGGTAGGAGGTTAGGCAGGCTCCTGAGCTCCTGCGTTCTTCCCATTCAGGAAACCATGGTCTGCTTTTCTGTCAATGGTGTGTTCAAGGAAGGTGAGAGTGCATAGAGAATCCTTTCTCCAGACCCCCTGCTCCCTCCCCTGGCCGGGCACCCTCTCAGAACTCTCCCAGCTTCCCTGATCCTGTGCCATTCTCCCCTCTCTCTGCTCCTGCCACACACCCTGCCCACAAACCATCCTGCTCTCACCCAGGTCTGTGCTGTCTGCCCCCAGAGCTCAGGTGTGAGGGGTTTGATGGCTCTCATCCCACTTCCTTTCCCTGTGACCTGGCCCCCTTTAGCATAAGACTCTGCTTGCGAATGCTGTATGAGCATGTAAAGCATGTGCAACTCTAAGAAAGTTTTGTTGTTTGTTGTCCTTGAAGTGGAAGGAAGGTCTCTTGGATGTGTTCGTACCTTTACCCGGAACTTCATAGCTGTCCCTGGCAGTAGTTCAATGTAAGTGCTGTATCTTGGATGGAAGCACCCATCCAAGCTTGGGTGCAATGGGGTTGGATTGTGGTTGCAGTCTCCAGAGTATTCTCAGTATCATGGTAGGCCAACAGTCTAGACAAGTGGTTAAGAGTGTAGACTCTGTAGTCAGAATGTAGTTTCTTTCCTGATGGAATACTCACTTGCTCTGTCACTTTGGTAAAGTCATACATTGTTGTTGTTGTTGTTAGGTGCCATCGAGTCGGTGTCTGACTCATAGCCACTCTACGTATAACAAACAAAACACTATTGTCAGTGCTTCTCTGCTATTCATAGTGTTTTCAATAGCGTATTGATTTTTTTTTTACAGTACTGGGGGGTTGAACCCAAGGTCTCCTGCTTGCATGCTTTGCAAGTGCTAGACGACTGAGCTGCTGCCTCCAGCCCATTTTTTTTTACTTTTTGAGACAGGATTTTGCTAAATTATGCAGACTGCCTCTGGTCTCGAACTTTCGATCCTCCTGCCTCTGCCTCCTGAGCCACTGGGATTCCCAGCATGCGCTACCACGCCCGGCTATGGTGGATTGATTTGGGGAAGTGAGTTGCCAGGTCCTTCTCCCAAGCCTACAGTATCTGGTGTTCCCAGGAGGTCTCCTTTCCCATCCAAATACTAACCAGGCCCAACCCTGCTTAGCTTCTAAGATCTGATGGGAATGGACACCACAGTGCTATGGCAGCACGCCAAGTCCTATGACCTATCTGTAACTTAGTGCCTTCCTCTGAAAATGGTTATCATACTGTTCAGTCCCTTGAGTTGTGGTAAAGGGAAAACAGTTACGTTAAACCATTCTTGGGTTATAGGTAAACCTATAAATGTAGTGAAGTGTACAGATAATCTCGAAAGGTAGGTCCTATGAGAGTGTTAGAGGATAACAGATGAGAAAACTGGGCACAGTAGAGAGATGAAAGGAATCTGGTTGTTGAGCAGGGAGTGAAGGATCATTGTTGGAGGTATAGAGTTGTTTATTTGTCTAGCTACCTCCGGGCCTGTTTTTCCTCCAGCCTGTGCATCGTCAATGACAAGCTCTTTATGAAGAATACCATCCCACAAGGAACCCAGAGTGCTTTCTTCATTCCCATGTCCTCCGGCTCTGAGACTACCCTCTCCCAGGAGCAGCAGGATATGGTGCAGGCTTTCTCCATTCAATCTGGGATGGACCTCAAGTGGTCTCAGAAGTGAGTGTTGAGTGTACGTGGTGATTAAGTATGAGCTGGAAAGAAAAAGGGAATGAATTCTGGGAACTTACAAGTAATTGATTTTACCTGTTTATTTGACTCACTCTCACATTGAACATTTACTTCTCAGTACATAGTAAGCTACCTAGTTGTTTGGTTGGTTCTGGTTTGTTTGTTTGTTTGTTTTTGCAGTACTAGGGGATTGAACCCAGGGCCTCATGCATGCTTTGCAAGTGGTCTATCACTGAGTCGCACACCTCAGCCCATTTTTTACTCTTGTATCTTGAGACAGGGTCCCTCTAAGTTATGCAGGTTGCCTGTGGCCTCAAGCTCACAATCCTCCTGCCTCTTCCTCCCAAGTCACTGGGATTACAAGTGTGTGCCACTGCATCCAGCACTATCTAGTTATTTTGAACAGGTGTATGATACTTCTTTAAATTCCATAGATATTTTTACTTTATTAGGAGACACTTGGCTTTTCAGGACTTTCTCTTCATGATATATTGTGCCTCAGGGGTCATTCTGCTATGTAGTTTGAATTATATGTGGAGGCATGTTTCCATCACATAGATTAGGAAATCCCATTGTGCTCTCAGTGTATCTTATCTTGGGTCTTAATGTATGCCTCCTATCCCTCATTTACCCCAGGTTCCTTCAGGGCAACCAATGGAACTACAGCATAGCTGCCCAAGTTCTTGCTTTGTCCAAGGTGAGGTTTGGGAATTTAGGCCAAGTGAGCAAAGTTTGGGTGGCCTGGGGATGAGGCCAGGACTCTTGGCTGTGCTGATGTCCTAACTCCCTTCTTCACTTCCTCCAGGCAAAGGGCAAGATCTGAGAGGAAACTCTCAGACAGACAGATCCAAGATCATGAGCACAAAGCCCTGAGAAGAAACCCTTGGGTGTCACCATCTTCATTCTTATTATCTTTGTTGTGTGTTTTTTTTTTCTAGTATGAGTATTTCTCTGTAGTGGAGCTGGGAGATTTGGTTGCAACCTGAAAGCCAAAACTTAATTTATATGGCTCTTATCCATCCAAAAAACCAGTAGTTTTGAGTATTTCCTCCATCTCCCAGGATCCTTGTTTCTTTTCTTAATAAAGAATGATGTTGCTCGTTATGTTAAATCCCTGCAAAATCCATTTGAGGCAGACATTACTACCTCTGCTCTTCAGAGATGGAAGGGGACACTCAGAGTATGCAACTCCTTGGAAGAAGTGGAGCAGAGACCCAAATTCTGGACCCACCATTAAGCTAGAGCCATGCTCCAGTGGGCCATATTGCTTCCTAGGTTGAGGGTGCTCTCTAACTTTGTTAAACCTGGGCACTGGTATTCTATGTCCCTAATGCATTAGTGGACTGGAATTTAGCTCAGTTGGTAGAGCGCTTTGCTGCAGTCTCTGAGGTCCCGAGTTCAATTCCCAGCACCGCAAAAATGGGAGAAGGACCTGGCAATCCACTCCCAAGGCAATCCCGAAACAGCCATTGAAAACCCTAAGAGGGTCGCTATGAGTTGGATACCGACTCGACAGCAACTAACAACAACAACAACAGTGCATTAGTGGAATATTTTTATGCAGAAAACAATATTACTTTCTTAGCCATGCAAATCTATTCATTTTTAACAACCCCTTTATGATAGGAAAAATAGCATTAAAGAACACACGAAAATCTGGGAAGTAATAGTTGTCCCTATATATGACTGACATACTGTTAATATCCTTGATATATAAACAAATCACTTGCAGCTGTACCACTGTAGCATCAATCCTGTCAGATCTCAGAAACTAAGCAGGGTTGGACCTGGTTAGTACTTGCATGGGAGACTGCCTGAGAACATTAGATGCTGTAGGTTTGGAGAAGGACCCAGCAACCCATTCCCAAAAATCAGTCAGCCATTGAAAACCCTATGAATAGCAGAGAAGCATGACAATAGTGTTTTGTCTGTTGTACAGAGGGTCACTATGAGTCGGACACCGACTCGATGGCAACTAACAACAGTATAAAGAAATCAATAGAGAAGAGAAACTGACATCAACCTGTCATTAGACACAAGAGTAATGTCCAAGAAATCTATGAAAATCTGCCCAATCAAAAAAACTACAAAAACATAACTGCCAACATTTTGAGATATTAATTTAGAAAGAATGCCAGAGATTGTTACTCTCAGAAGAATACACTGAGTTTTATATGCATGTGCAAACGTGGATTGCTATATTAATGTATTGGTTTTCCTAAAGTTGGTTTAATAAAGTGCCACAAACTATATAGTTTAAAGCTGTGGAAATTCGTTTTCTCACAATTTTGGAGGTCAGAAATCCAAAAGCAAGGTGCTAGCAAGGCCATGCTTTTTCCAAAGGCTCTAGGGGAGGGTCCTTCCTTGCCTCTTCCAGCTTCTGGTTGCTTCTTGTCATTTTTTAGCTTATTTCAGCATAGCTCATATTTTTGCCTCCATCCTCACTTGAAATTCTGTCTTTGCCTTTTCTCTCCCTTTCAAGGCCACCTATTATCAGGGATTTAGAATCCACCCTAATCCAGGATGATTTTATCTCAAGATTCCACAGTTAATATCTGCAAAGAACTTTACTCCAAATAAGGTCACATTCTGAGGTTTCAAGTGGAGTTATCTTTTGGAGAACATTCTTTTGTGTCTACTGATTGGTGAAAATTCCCACCTTCTCATATTCATCCTATCCCATCATCTTTAAAAATTAATTCATCAACACTTAGGTCAAATATTCCATCTAAATATCAAATAGGTCTGAGAAAAAAAGATCCATTTTAGAGCACTTGCCTAACATGTGCAAGGACCAGGGTCTGATCCCCAGCACTGTAAAAAGTCACCAACTCAGGAAGTCCCAAATCTCATCATCTAAAATATCTAAGTCAGATATGAGTGAGACTTTATGATCCATGTGGGAGAAAAATTCCACATATATGGATGTGTAAGACAAGAAAACTATCTGCTTCCAATATTCACTGGTGAGACAAGCATAGGATACATGTTCCCTTTCTAAAAGGGAGAACATGAAAGGATTAAAGAGGTGACTGTTCCCAAGCAAGTTTGAAACCCACTGGGACAAATTTCACCAGACTTCAAGGGCTAGGAATTATCCTCTGAGGCTTGATGCTTTGATCTCAGTTCACAGAGGTGACCTTCTCTGGCCTTTGCCTCTTCCTATTGAAAGTCACTCTTCCTATTTCTTGAAGATGACACATTTGCAGCCAAATAGTACTATCATTCTTTTTACTGCCTATAGAATTCCAGACATCTGACAGCCTTCCTTCATTTTTTCCCTTTTTTGTTCCCTTCAGGCCACACTGGCAGTGTTTGTGGTGGCATAAAATTATTCTCAAAAACGTATGTCTCTTGTCTGTCAAGGGTCCCCATGACATCAAATAAGAGAGTTCTCTACAGATTCTTCATTGATAATTTCATCCCAGTGTCTGGATTCTGATGAGACTGTGACATTTTGCATTCCCACTACATTCTTGCCAGCATTCAATGCTGTCTGTGTTCTGGACTTAGCGCTTTTTTTTTTTTTTTTTTTTTTGAGACAGAGTCTCACAGTGTATCCCAAGGTGCCCTGAAACTTGCTATGTAGACCAGCTTGGCCTCGAATTCATGTGGATCCTACTGTCTCTGCCTCCCAAGTGCTGAGATTATAGATGTACACTACCACACCAGGCTTAATTTGGCTTTTCTACTAGATGTGAGTCTGCAGCCATACCACCCTGGCATCCAAGCCCACCTGATCTTGGAAGCTAAGCAGGATCAGCCTGGATAGTCCTTGGATAGGAGACTGCCTGGGAATACCAGGAGCTGAAGGCTAGGGAGAAGGACCTGGAAGCCCACTCTCGAAACAATCCATAACTGGAAACCCTATGAATAGCAGAGAAGCACTGATACCAGTGCTGGTCACCGCACAGTGTTGGGGAGGGTTTCATTCATTGTACATAAGGTTACTATGAGTTGGACCAGACTTGGCACCTATCAACAACAAATGGGTGTGTAGTGGCATCTCATTTTTGGTTTAATTTGTATTTTCCTGATTACATATTATGTAGAGCATCTTTTCATGTTTATTTGCCATCTGTACATCACCTTTGGTGAGATGTCTGTTTAGGCCTTTACCCCATTTTAATGTGATTGGTTCTTGTCTTATTGCTGAGTTTTAAGAGTTTTATTTAATATTTTGGATAACAGAGTCTTTTCCATATACACTTTTTCAAATATTTTCTCTCAGCCTGTGGTTTGTATTTTCATTCTCTTTACATTGTCTTTTGAGAGCAGAAATTGTTTATTTTAATGAAGCCCTGCTTATGAATTGTGCCTTTGGTGATGTGTCTAAAAAGTCATCCTCCTAGCCAAAGTCATCTAGATTTTTTCCTGTATTATCTTCAAGTGTGATAGCTTCACACTTTACCTTCAGGTCTGGTCTTCATTTTGCATTGTTTTTATGATGGAAGTAAGGTCTCCATTTACTTTCTTTTTTTTTTACACACAGATATACCGTTGTTCAAACCTCACTGCACCATTTGTTAAAAAGAATGTCTATCCCATTGTATTGCCTTTGTTCCTTAGTCAAAAATAAGTTGAATATATGTTGGTCTGTTTCTGGCCTCTTTATTCTGTTATATTCATTTGTTTGTATGTATTTTCATGAATATCAAATTGTCTTGGTTACTGTAGGTAGCCTTTTTCTTTCTTTCTTTTTGTTTCTTCTTTCTTTCTTTTTTCTCTTTCTTTATTTTTTATTTTTTTTTCCGGACTGGGCAGTGAATCCAGTGTTGTATAAAGTTTTGTTCTGTTGTGCATAGGGTCACTATGCGTTGGACCCAACTCGACAGCACCTAAAAACAGCAACAAATTTTGATAGAATTATATCTATTTCATTTTGGAGGGTGCTAATAGTTTTGTGTTTTTAATTTCAAATTACACTTGTTCATTCATGGTGTATATGAAAGTTATTAACTTTTGTATGTTAACCTTGAATCCCAAAACTTATGCCATCTAAGAACAAAGACAATTTACTTATTCCTTCTCAATTAGTATACCTTTTATTTCATTTTCTTCTCATAGTTTCTTACCTAGGACATCCAGTAGAATGATGAAAAGTACTGGTGAGAGCCAAGTCCAAATCATGATGAGCCTATGTACAACATGGACATCCTTGCCTTGTTCCTGATCTTAGCAGGGAAGATTAAAGTTCCATACCATTGCATAATTTTAGCTACAGGGTTCTTGTAGGTATTCTTTTTTTTTTTCTTTTTTTTTGAAACAAGGTCTTGCTGTGTAACATAGGCTAGCCTAGAATTCACTATTCTCCTGTCTCAGACTCCTGAGTGTTAGGATTACAAGCATTTCCTACAATGTCCAACTTTTGTACATATTCTCTATCAAGTAAAGGAAATTTCCCTACGTTCCTAGTTTATTGAGAGTTTTTGTCATGTATTGGTGTTAGACTTCATCAAGTGCTTTTTCTACATGTATTTATATGATTATATGATTTTTATTCCTTAGCCTATTGATATAACAGATTGCATTAATTGTGTTTTGAATGTTGAACCAGCTGTGCATACCTGAGATAAATCTCACTTGGTTGTGTTGTATAATTCTTTTTATACACTACTGAATTCTACTGGCTAATATTTTGTTGAGGATTATTTAATCTATATTCATGAGAGCTACTGGTCTGTAGCTTTCTTGTTATATCTTTATCTTATTTTGGTATGAGGGTGATATTGACCTCACAGAATTAGTTAGGAAGTATTCCCTTTTCTTTCTTCTGAAAGAGATTGTAGAGAATTGGCATAAGTTCTTCCTTAAATGTTTGATAGAATTCACATGTGAATCCATTTGGGCCTAGTACTTTCTGTTTTGGAATGTTATTTATTATTGATTCCATTTCTTTAACAGATACAGGCCTATTCAGATTATCTTTTTTTCTTGTATAAATTTTGGCAGATATATCTGTCAGAGTTTGGTCCATTTCTTCTAGGTTATCTTTAATTTCTAATATTAATAACTTATATCCTTTTTTCTTAATTAATCTGGCTAGAGGTTTATCAATTTTATTTATATTTTCAAAGAACCAGATTTTAGTTTTTGTTATGATGTGAATATCAAATATCCCCCACAGGCTCATGTGTTGAATGTTTGGTCCCCAGCTGCTGGTGCTATTTTGGAAGGTGGTGGAAACTTTGGGAGGTGGGGGCTAGCTGGAGAAAGTGGGTTACTGGAGATATGCCTATGAGGTTTATACCTGGTCCCTTGTCCCTTCTTCTGTCTCTGCTTCCTGTCTGTCATGACATGAAGAACCTCTTCTGCCACACATTCCTACTGCCACGATGCTCTGCCCAAACACATAGGGTCAAGCAACTGTGGACTGAACCCTATAAAACCATGAGCCAAAATTTTTCCTCCCTTAAGTTGTTTATGTCAGATAACTAGCGCACTTTTGATGATTTTTCCTATTGCCTTCATTTTCACTGAACTCTGTTCAAATTTTTATTATTTGTATTCTTCTGCTTGTCTACAACAGTACCACCCAGGTATCTGATCCAGTCTGATCTCAGAAACTAAGCAGGGTTGGGCCCAGCTAATGCTTGGATGGGAGATCACCTGGGAATACTGGGTGCTGTAGGCTTGGGAAAAGGACCTGACAGCTCACTTTCCAAAATACAATCAGCCATTGAAAACCCTATTAATAGCAAAGAAGCACTGACATAGAGAGGGGCATGGTATAGTGTCAGTTAGTGTTCCATTCTGTTATACATAGAGTTGCTATGGGTTGGACCCAACTTGATGGCACCTACAAAACAAGCCATTCTTCTGCTGAATTTGAATTTATTTCCCTCATATTTTTCTAAGTTCTTAAGGCAGAAGCCTAGATAATTGATTTTTAGAGATTTCTTATTTTCTCATATATGCATTCAATACCATAAATTTCCTTCTAAGCCCTGCATTAATTGTATCTCATAAATTTTGAACAACTTGTGTTTTCATTTGCATTTAGCTCAAGATATTGTTCAATTTCTCTTGAAACTTATTCTTTGTCTCATATGTTGTTTAATCTTCAAGTATTTGGACTTTCTGCTTATCTTCCTGTTATTGATTTCTACAGATGCTCCTCAACTTACCATGAGGATGTATCACAATAAACCTTTTGTAAGTTGAAAACATAAGTTGGAAATGTGTTTAATACACCACCCTACTGAGCGTCATAGCTAGCAACATACTTCAGTAGAACATTGGTGGTTTCCCCTTACAGTTGCATGGGTGACTGGGAGACACAGCTCATTACCACAGTCCAAGACCAAGAGAGAGTATAGTAACACGTATTGCTAGCCTTGGGAAACATCAAAATTTCAAAGTAAAAGTCTGGTTTCTAATGAACGCATATCACTTTCAAACCATCATGAGGTCAAAAAACCATAAGTTGAATCATTATACATAAAAGCATGTAGTTTAATTTCATTATGGCCTGAGAATGTTGTTGTTAGGTGTCACCAAGACAGGTCCAACTCATAGCGACCCTATATACAGAGAAGGATATACTCTCCAACACTGTACCATGCCTGGCACTATTGTCAGTGCTTCTCTGCTATTCATAAGATTCTCAATTGAAATTGTTCCATGAGTACATTGCCAGGTCTTTCTTCCTAGCCTGCAGTACCTGGTATACCCAGGCAGTCTTCCATCCAAGGACTAAACAGACTGACCCTTCTTAGCTTTGGAGATCAGGCAAGATAAGATGCTAGGGTGCTAAGGCTGCAGACATGGTCTGAGAATACACGTAATAATTTTTTATCCTTTTCAATTTGTTAGGGTATATTTTATTTCACAGAACATGGCCTGTCAAGGTGAATGTTTCCTGTGAATTGAGAAGAATGTATATTCTCTTGTTGGACTGGAAGAAGTAGTCTATAAATGTCCATTATATGTAGTTGATTGAGAGTACTGTCAGAGCAAATATATCCTTATATATTTTCTGCCTTCTCAATCTGTCCAATTCTGAGAAAGGGGCCTTGAAGTATCCAACTACAAAAGTAGATTCATCTATTTCTCCTTGAAGTTCTATATGTTTTTGCTACATGTATCTTGATGCTCTATTGTTAGTCACAATAAAAATGGTCGTATCTTCTTAATTAGTCCCTTTATCATTATGTACTGTCATTCTTTGCTATTGTTAGGTGCTGTTGAGCTGAGTACAACTCATGATGGCCCTATGTAAAACAGAAAAAAAAAACACTCCTCAACACTGTGCCATCCACACAATCTTTTATATGTTTAGCCCATTGTTGTAGACACTGTGTCAATCCATCTAGTTGAGAGTCTTCCTTTTTATCATTGACCTGCCACTCTCCCAAACATGATGTCTTTCTGCAGGGATTGGTCCCTCCCGAAAACATGTTCAAAATACATACAACACAGTCTACCCATCCTTGCTTCCAATGATCAATCTGGTTGTACTTCCTCTAGGATGGATTTGTTGGTTCTTTGGCAGTCCATGATATATTCAATATTCATCTCCAGTACCATAATTCAAAAGCAGAATTCTTCTACTATCTCCTTTACTTACTGTCCAGCTTTCAGAAACATAAGATGCAAATGAACATATCATGGTATGAGTCAGGCACACTTTTGTTTTCAGTGTGATATCTTTTATTTTCAACACTTTAAAGAGGTCTTTTGCAACAACTTTTCCAAATGCAGTATGTCTGATTTCTTCACTGCTGCTTCCATGGTTGTTGGTTGTAGAACCAAGTAAAGCAAACTCTTGGACAACCTCAGTTTTTTCTCTGTTTATCGTGAATTTGCCTACTGACCCAGTTGTAAGGATTTTTGTTTTCTTGATGTTGAGGTGCAACCCATACTGAAAGCTGTTTTCTTTGACCATCATCAGTAAATATTTCAAATCCTCTTCATTTTCAGCAAACAAAGTTGTGTCATCTGCATGCACAGATTATTAATAAGTCTTACTCCAATTGTGATGCCACATTCTTCTTCATAACGTCCAGATTCTTATATTATCTCCTCAACACAGGGATTGAAGAGGTATGGTGAAAGGATACAGCCATGACACATACCTTTATTGATTTTAAACCAAGGAGTGTTTCCTTGTTCTGTTTGAACAACTGCCTCCTGTTCTATGTACAGATTCCTCATGAGTCCACTTAGGTGCCTGGTATTCCCATTCTTTGCAATGTTATCAATAATTTGTTGTGATCTACACAGTCAAATATCTTTGCATAGTCAAGAATGCATAGGTAGACATCTTTCTAGTATTTTCTGCTTTTGGCTAATATCCATCTGACATCAGCAATGATGTCCTTGATTCCACAGCTTCTTCTCAATCTGGCTTGATTTGCCTTCAGTTCCCTGTCTATATACTATTGTAGTCTCTTTTGAATGATCTTTAGCAAAATTTTAATTGTGTATGGTATTAATGATATTGTTTGATAATTTCCCCATCCAGTTGGATCGCTTTTCTTGGAAATAGACAGAAATACAGATTTCTTTCAGCCAGTTACCCAGGTAGCTACTTTCCAAATCTCTTGGCATAAACAATTGAACACCTACTGAGCTAAATCTGTTTGTTGAAACATCTCAGTTGGTATTCAGTCAATTCCTGGAGCCTTGTGTTCGCCAATGACTTCAAGGCAGTTTCCACTGCTTCCTTCAGTACCATTGGTTCTTGATCATATGTTGTTGTTGTTGTTGTTAGGTGCCGTCGAGTCGGTATCTGACTCATAGCGACCTCCATAGGGTTTTCAGTGGCTGACTGTTTTGGGATTGCCTTGGGAGTGGATTGCCAGGTCCTTCTCCCATCTGTGTGGTGCTGGGAATTGAACTCGGGTCCTCAGAGACTGCAGCGCAGTGCTCTACCAACTGAGCTAAATCCCAGCCCTGATCATATGTAATCTCTTGAAATGGTTGATCATCCACCAGTTCTTTTTGGCATAATGATTTTGTGTACTCCTTCTATCTTCTTTTGATGTTTCCTGTGTTGTTTAATATTTTCCCTGTAGAATTCTTCATTATTGCCACTTGAGAATTGAAATTTTTCTTCAATTTCTTAAGCTTGAGAAAAAGAAAACTCTTTTTCACTGATAATATTCCTCACTTTGAAGTCTGCTTCTTATAAAATTAATATGGCTCCTCCAATTTTCTTTTGATTAGTGTTAGCATAATGTAGCTTTCTCAATTTACTTTTAATCTATGAACTGTGAACAAAAAGTACAGCAAATGTTTAAATTTCAAAAATTACATTAAAAGGTTGTTGTTGTTGTTATTAGGTGCCGTCGAGTTGGTATCCAACTCATAGCGACCCTCATAGGGTTTTCAATGGCTGAGTGCTTTGGGATTGCCTTGGGAGTGGATTGCCAGGTCCTTCTCCCATTTTTGCGGTGCTGGGAATTGAACTCGGGTCCTCAGAGACTGCAGTGCAGCATTCTACCCACTGAGCTAAATCCCAGCCCAGCATTAAAAGGTATCTTGCCATTAATCCACTTCAAAATATTCATGCTGCCTTCCATTACATTTATTCCATCATTCTTGCTACCTTCTGAAGCAGTTCAAGAAGTCCACTTTCATGAGTATCTTTTTAGTTTCATTTCCATCATGACAATGCTGCAAGTCATACATTGCTTCTAGTATGGCAATTTCTGTCAAAGAAAAACATTATTATAGGTCTTCTAGAACCTCATTCACTGGATCTGACACCATGCAACTTCTGGCTTTTCCCTAAATCAAAATTATTATGAAAGGTCAAAGTTTTGAATTGATTCAGGACATTGAGACAGCCATGAAAGCACACCTAAAGACATGGAAGAGGACTTCCTGAGCTGCCTCAGAAAGTGGCAAGAATGATAAGTGTGCCTGAAGCCAGTGGGGTGCATTTTAATGGAGATTAATGGCAATGTCCCCCACATGTCTGTCAGCTTGTCTTGCTGTGGAGGCTTGCATGTTGTTGTGGTGTTGAATGCTCTCCCACTGGTATTTCAGATACTGGCAGGACCACCCATGATGGACTCATTTCAGCTGAGCTTCCAGAATAAGACAGATTAAGGAGAATGGCACAGCAGCTCACTCCCAAAAGAAGTAGCCATTGAAAACCCTATGAATATCAGAGAAGCACTGTCGGATATAGTACCAGAAAATTGAGCCCCCCAGGCTGGAAGGCATTCAAGAAATGACTGGAGAAGAGTTATCTCCTCAAAGTAGAGTTGATCTTAATGACAGGAATGGCATAATGCTCTTGGACCTCCTTTTGCTGATGTGACACAACTCAAAATGATAAGAAACATAATGGCTGCAACAATGAGCTCAAACATAAAAAGATCTTGTGCATAACACAGCATGGGGTAGTGTTTCATTCTACTGTATATATGGTCACTATTAGTTGGCTCCAACTCGATGGCACCTAACAACAATGGCAATGTGTCTTTCACAGTAATTTTTAAAATTTTAATCAATCACCATATTTTTTGTTTTTTGTTTTTGTGGTACTGGCGAGCTTAACCCAGGGCCTGGCACATATTTTGTAAGTGCTCTGCCACTGAGGTGCACCCTCAGCCTGGTTTTTTTTTTTTCTTTTAGTTTTTAATTTGAGAAAGGATCTCACTAAATTTTGCAGGCTTCCTTTGATCTCACATCTGCAATTCTCCTGCTTCTGCCTCCAGGGTTGCTGGGATTACAGGCATACCCCACCATGACCATCTTCACCATATTTTTTAATATCATGATTTGAATATGTGCCTTTATATTTAAGGTTGATTTCTTACAGGCAATATATAGTTTGTTATTGTTTTTTGATCTCCTCTGACAATCTCCACATGTTATTTGGTGCATTTAGACCATTGACACTTGAAGTGTTTACTGATATAGTTGGATTAATGATTAACATATTTGTTAATTTATTACTGTTTTCTATTTGTTATGCTTATTCTTTGTTTCTATTTTTATCTTCCACATTTTTGGTTTTGTGTGATTTTTTTCTTCCTTGCAGCAGTGGAAGATTGAACCCAGCGAATTTCCACCACTGAGCTGCATCCGCCAGTCCCCTTTTTAAATGTTTTATTCTGAGTTAGAGTCTTGCTAAGTTATATAGTGTACCTCTGGCCTGAAATTCACAATTCTCCTGCCTCCACCTCTGTAGTCACTGGGATGACAAACATGCTGTTGTAACCAGTGATCAAAACCACACCACGAAGGAGCAAAAAGCCATTAAAAGGGAGCTTTTATTAAGCCGGTGGCCACAGAGGACTAATGTCTCTCTAAAAACCATGGCCCACAGGAACAGTTGTGGGGGGGTTATAAAGGCAAAAGCCACATCCTGAGGGGCAGGTTTAGGGCTTTTTCAAGTTCTGCCATGGGTCACATAGGCAATCAGAAGCTATAAGCATTTGGCATCATAAGTGATAAGCATTTAATACAGAGGCAATTAAAAGTTAACATTAACATATGACTTCAGATATAAACCACATTCCTGACCTAAACTATGTAAGTGATAGAAGCAGATCAGGGAGTTTAAAATTTTCCATTCCCACTAATATCCTCCCTAGGATGCTATCAGTCCTTTTCACTCAGTGACCTTTACAATGTGCCACTGTGCCTGGCTCTTGTGTGATTTTTTAGTGAACATTTTATATGATTCCATTATATCTGTTTTTCTTAACACGAGCTATACTTTTTGGCAGTTTCGCTAGAGTTTGCAATACTCCTTAATAACTAATACTCTTTAATAACTATTCCAACACCTTACTAACTATACTGTTTCCCAGGTAGTATGAGCATTTTCTTTTATTGTTGGGTGCCCTTGAATTGGATCAGACTCATAGTGACCCCAGGTACAACAAAACGAAACAGTACCAAAAACTGTGCCTTGCACACAGTCTTTATAAGTTTGGGCACAATGTTGCAGCCTCTACGATTCTTCTTGTGCCACATCAAAAAAAGGAGGTCTGGGGGCTTTCCTCCATTCGTGTAATTAAGGTCAACTCTACTTGGAGGAGGCAACACTTCCCCACTGGTTTCTTGAATGCCTTCCAGCCTGGGGGGTTCATTTTCTGGCCCTGTATTTCACAGTGCCTCTCTGATATTCTTAAGGTTTTCAGTGGCTAATTGTTTCAGGGGTGGGCTGCCAGGTCCTTATCCCTAGACTGTCTAAGTCTGGAAGCTGAGCTGAAACCTGTTCACCATGGGTGACCCTGCTCGTATCTGACATATTGATGGCATAGCTTTCAGCATCACAGCAACATATAGGCCCCACAGCATGACAAGCTGACAGACGTGGGAGAGGAATATCTTATAATGACAGTATCATTCTAATCTCTTTTCCTCTGTAGTATAATTGCCGTCATTCATATATGTTGTTGCTGTTAGGTGCCGTCGAGTCAGTATCCGACTCATAGCGACCATCATAGGGTTTTCAATGGCTGATTGTTTGGGGATTGCTTTGGGAGTAGATTGCTATGTCCTTCTCCCATTTTTTTGCGGTGCTGGGAATTGAATTCAGGACCTCAAAGACTGCAGCGCGGTGCTCTACCAACTGAGCTAAATCCCAACCTGTCATTCATATATATATATATATATATATATATATATATATATATATATATATATATACATATATATATATATATGGGCTGGGATTTAGCTCAGTTGGTAGAGCACCGTGCTGCAGTCTCTGAGGTCCTGAGTTCAATTCCCAGCACCACAAAAATGAAAAATGGGAGAAGGACCTGGCAATCCATTCCCAAGGCAATCCCAAAAAAACAGCCATTGAAAACCCTATGAGGGTCGCTATGAGTCGGATACCGACTCGACGGCACCTAACAACAACTATATATATGTGTGTGTGTGTATATATGTGTGTGTGTGTGTGTGTGTGCATATATATATATGCACACACACACACATATGTATGGTTGTGAGGTGCCATTGAGATGGGTCTGACTCATAGCGACCCTGTGTACAGCAGAATAAAACACTCAGCACTGTGCCATGCACACGATCTTTTATATGTTTAAGCCCATTGTTGCAGCCACTGTGTTAATCCACTTAGTTCAAGGTCTTCCTTTTTGTCACTGACCTGCCACTCTCCCAAACATGATGTCCTTCTCCAGGGATTAGTCCATCCTAACAACAGGCCCAAATTACATAAGACGCAGTCTGCCATCCTTGCTTCCAATGTATTACTTGCAAAGCAGGTCTGATGGAAACAAATTTCCTCATTTTTTTTCTGAGAATGTCCTTTATTTTTTTTCTTCATTTTTGAAGGATAAACTAGCAGGGTTCAGAATTCTTCACTCATGGGTCTTTGACTTTTTCTTTCAACATTTTATTTTTGTTATACTCTTTTTGACCACTTGCATTTCTTTTTGGTTCCCTCTTAGAAAATCCATCTCTTTGCTTACATTACACCTCTGTCATATATGATTTCTAAGTTATCCATTAGATAACTTGGCATATAAATTATTGTTGCTTCAGTCTCCATTCTGATAATTCCAACATCCAAGCCATGTCTCATCTTAAAACTTGTTTTCTTGTTTGTTTGCTTGTGTTTTGTTTTGTTTTTGCCGTTTAGTATGGATTTTAAATTTTTCTTTATAGTCAGACATGATATATTGGCTAATAGGCCTTTAGTAATGCACTGGTAAAATGTGATGGGAGGGCAATTGGCATTTACTCCTATGATTAGGTCTCAGTCTTTTAGTTAGCCTTTACCTGTTAACTGTAAATCTCACAAGGTTTATCATTTCTTTCCTACTTAACAGGATGGCTACTGGACAAGATGGCTAGAGTAGCCTGAAGTTGATTATATGTCTCCTCCCATATGAAAAACTAGAGCTAAACCAGATTGGGTGTTTCTTTCTCCCAGGATGAATAGGCTCTGATAGAAGCCCAGCAGGTTAAGCTCTAGTTAGCAAGTTTCTCCTGAGGGCTGACCCTTTTAAGAACAGAAGCGTATCTCAAAATGGTTCTTACTCCCATCCCCTTAACAGAAGGATGAGGAGATATTCTTAATAGTTATTGTAAGAACTTAGTCAAGCTCCTGGAGGTAAAATTCCTAAAGAGGTTTCTCCCCTCCTGATCATTCTATATGCTTGTTGTATTTAAGTCTTTTATTTGTTCACACATAACCTCCAACAATTTTTCCATTACAGTTCATAGTTCCTAGTCTGGCACTGACTTCTGTGAAGGTTACTAACCTAATATATTATAATTCTCTTACCTACTTCTCTGTATTCCCAATTTTGAGGAGGGAAGTTTGCTCTATGACTTCATTTCTCTTACTAATCTAAGGGGAGTTTTTTTTTTTTTTTTTTCTTTTTTTAGTTCCATCAGCGTCAGCTATTGTTAGGACAGAGGGGAAACTTCCAAGTTCCTTACCTGTGGAACTCTAATTGATTTTCTACAAGGGTGCAAAGATAATGAAAGGAGGAAATAATAATCCTTTAGTAAATGGTGCTGGAAACTATTAGATATCCATATGTAAAAATGATCTTTGACCTCTATTTTATATCCCATACAAAAATAAACTTAAGGTGGGTTGTAGACCAGACATAAGACTCAAAATATAAAATGCTTACAATAAAATCTTGCCATAAATATTTGTGAACTTGAACTAACAATTGATAAATGGATACATCATACATGGACTATTTATATGACAGAATGTTATTTTGCAATAAAAAGAAATGAAGTACTGAGACACACTATTATATCATTGCCATGACTATGGTTCAGGGTCTCCTAGGTTATCATGGGTGTTCTGTTTCAAGAGGGCAGTGATTATGTCAAGCCCGGAGGAATCACCTGAACTGCTCCTGACTAAAACATGGCCAAGCTGAGGTAGAGGACAAGAAACAGGCAATTGTGAATATTAGGTTATAGTGTATGAAGTCACTTATGTGACATGTCCAGAATAGGTAAATATACACGGACACAGAAAACTGATTAGTAGTTATCTAGGTCTGGAAGAGAAAGATTATTAAGGGCTGATAGATAAGGAAAGCAGGCTTCCTTTAATGGTGAGGAAGATATTTTAAAATTGACTATGGTGACGAATTCTGAACCTTGAGAATTTACTAGAAACTATGGGAAGTGCACATTAAATGGGTGCATTTTGTGGTATGTGAATTATGTATTAATAATGGTGCTCAACAAGGGAGCAAAATGGATACTAGAAATGAACAGGTGCAGCTTATGCCTAATAAGAATTTTAGAAGATGAGAATGGAAAGAATGAGAGAAAATCTATTTTTTGAGGAGATAATGGGTGAAATTTCCCCAAAGAGAAAGAAGACGTCATTGCACATATGGAAGACTCACATGTAGTTCTGGTCTGACTAAATACAGAGAAATCTACATTTAGACACATCCTGGTGAAAATACAAAATATCAAAGACAAGGAGAATCTCTCATTGGCAATCAGAGAAAAGACAGATTATCTACCAGGAGTGAAATTACATTAACTTCAGACTTCCAAAATAGGGAAATCTATAGAGACAGAAAACATGTTAGTGGTTGTTTGGGGCTGGAAAGAATGGGAGGATATGCAAGTGATAGTGAAAGTACATGGTTTCTTTTTGAGGTGAAGAAACTTCTAAAATTGACTATGGTGAGGGCTGTACATACTTATGAACATACTAAAAATCACTTAACTATATTTTTTATTTTATATTAATTATTTTAGGTATGAGGGGGCAGAATCCAGAGCCTTGTACATACTTTGCAAGCACTCTACCACTGAGCTGCATCCCCAGGCCCCTTTTTAATTTTTTTTATCTTGAGACAGAGTCTTGCTAAGTTACCCAGGCTGCCTCTGGTCTTGAACTTGGCAGTCCTCCTGCCTCTGCCTCCTGAGTTGCTAAGATTACAAACATATGCCACTGTGCCCCACATCCAGCTTAATTATACATTTTAAATGGATGAATTTTGTAGCATGCAAATTATACCTCCACAGAGCTTTTTAAAAAGGATATTGAGAGATAACTGCATTAGCCAGCTTTCCATTCCTATAACAAATACCTGTAATAATCAATTCATGAAGAGAAAAGTTTTATATGGTTCATAGTTTTAGAAATTGCAGTCAGTGATTGAGTGGAACTATTTATTTAAGACCTCTGGTCGAAGGACAGCACATTATGGCAAGAATGTTTGGCAGAGCAAACCTTCTCACTTCATTGCCAGGAAACAAAAATAGAGAAAGAGGAAGAGGTCCAGGTCCCATAATTCCCTTTGAGAGCATGCCTCCAATGATCTAAACCCTCTGACTAGGCCTTATCTCTTAATGTTTCCATGGCCTCCCAATAGTGCCACACTGGGACCCAAGCCTTTAACACATGGGCCTGTTTAACACATGGGACATTCCAGATCCAAACTATAGCAGAGATTTAACCAGACTTGCTTATTAATTGAATGTGAGGGACAATGTAGCGGGCTTCCAGAATGATGGCCAGGTTTCTGGTTTGGCCACTGGGTGGATTCTAAGGCAAAACCAACAAAGGAAATATAGGTACAAATTTGGAAGAGAGACAGAAAGAGGAAGGTATCATTTGTAGGTAAGTAACACTTAAACTTTCTGAGGGGAGAGGAATCACAACCTCTTTTGAGATTCCCCTAAGAAACATGGCCCCTCTCCCTTCAAAAATAGAAATATAGCACTTCTCACACACATATAATTTTGAGTAACATTTAAGGAGTTCCACAGACTTCCAAGTTGAGAACACCAAATTTCCTCAGTTTGATCAACAGAGAATGTTCACTGGACCCTGAAATAAACAAAGGGGTATCAAGGTAGGTATGGGCTGGCAGAGAGTGAGCTTGCAGCTAGACTAGGCTCTTCCTCAGTGAACTGGAGATGAAGCAGTTAGGATGAGGGTCTCTGCAGTCTGCACCTCCAAAGCCAGATAAGAGATAGTGGCAAGGTCCCAGACAGGATTCCCCCTGGGCTGGGTGAGAAAGATCAAAGAGCAAGCCAACTGGGGAGCCCAACTTCCCTTGTACAACAGACACTCATGTACTTTTCTTGGAATCTCACCACAGAAGTATAGAAGGACAGCATTCTGGTTTCCAATACAGGAACTGACCTCTTGTCTATGCTAGGATGTGAATAATTAGGTGGGAAATTGGGGGGAAATGGAGAATAGGAACCAAAGGTGAGAATGGAGAATAGGAACCTAAGGTCATCTGTCCATTTATATTTTTGGAGTAAACAGCAGAGTACAGAGCCTAAACATAGGCAATGAGAGGCTCTTGAAATACTGGTCTTTCCACCACCTTCCTGACCTCTTGTCAGAGGAAGGATGATCTGACTGTCTGCATCTTTCAACTTTCCTACCTCTACTGCTCTTCCCTTCATTTAGGTCTTGAAAATCTTCAATAATAATAGCCATTAAATTTCAGAAGATGTCAGTTGTCAGCAAATGGTTTTCTACATTTAATGAATGTTTATTATAATAGAATAAAACAGAAATATTAACACTTGTAAATAAGTCCCAGGAGAGGAAAAAATTGATTATTTATATAAGATGGCCAAAATCTAACACCTGGACTTCTCCCTGAAGATTTACTTAATTGATCATTTTAGAAACAAAGAATGTGTACTGGAAGATTCCCTGTCTTATTTATACATTCATTTTTTTCCCAGAGAAATTCAAACAAGCTAGAATATTCTAAAAATGATGGCGTGTGAAGCTCAGAGTAAATACTTTCTGTGTGGTACAAATGGACATAATGACTTTTTACTTCCCCAGGTTAATTCATTTCTTTCTAAAATAAATTCTTACTTTTCAAATTTTAAGGCAGGCTAATTTCTAAAAAGGAAATAGAAAAGCAAAAGTAGAGGAGGCCAAAGTCAAGGGTGGGTGATACTAGTGAGGGGGATAATGTGGTAGACCCTCCCTGGTAACAACAGAAGGGCCAAGTCCAACCGCAATACGGTGATGCCACTTGTGGGCTTTCAGATTGGTAAGGCCAGAGATGAGTGACAGGCGATGCGCACCAGGGCACTGCGCACCAACAGGCGGCGGAGGAACATTACATGCTTATTCCTGGAGGGGTGGGCTCTGCTGTACTGACCCACTGAGGTGGGGGTCGAGCTTGGCGGTGACGCGCGGACCTCACGTGATCCGAGGTGCAGAGCGACGCAGCCTTGGGTGCAGTCGTCACTCGCGTCTGGCTCTCAGCTCCCCGCTGCCCTGCGCACGGCGGGCTGGCATTGGGCCCGGGGAAAGCGGAGCAGGTAAGCGCCCTGGGGCCCGCGGGCGCGGGACCGACCGGACGTAGCTAGCTGATATGGCGGTGGCGCTGGAGAACAGCGCTGTGGGCCTGCAGCCTTCTCCACATGTCTGCATTCTTGGGCTCATACATAGTGGCCCCCTGGAGTTGGGGTGAAGGAGCGGCTTGAGTTTCGGGGGGAGGGGCAGCAGAGCAACTGAGAGCCAAGGGAAATCGCCCTGGCATGGCGAGAAGCAAACGGGGACGCGGCGGTAGGGGAATCGGGGACCCAGCGTGAGGGCTTAGAGGGAAGGGGCCGGGGGCGGAGGATGTCGATGAACTCCTAGCTGCAGCGATTCCCGCCACCCCACTATACCCCATTTCACTCTGGCCCTGTGCAGGTCTGAGGGGCTGAGTGTCGCAGCGACGCACCTCGCGGCAAGAATCAGGAGGAGGAGGAGACCACAAGGATAGGCCCAGGTCGGTACGGGGGCAGTGCTGGGGGGCGGCGGGAGGAGCGTGTGGAAAGCCCAATCTGAGACCCCAGCCCCGACTGTTTCCCTGCCCCCCCCCATCCCTGTCCTCCATTTTGATGCCTGCAGAGGCTGGAGATGGATGTGGGAGGGAAAATGGTGGGTTGAGGGGGAGGGGCTCCGACTGGGGGCCCCCTAGTGGGCACGCGGGGCCTCTCAGGTGGGAAAAAAGAAATTTCAAAAACAAAAACAGAAACACTTTGATACCCACGATACTGAGCAATGAAAAATTTGTTGTAGAACCTCTGTCCTCGGTGCTGAACCATCCACTGAGAATTCACTTCCTTCTATTGTGTCTATTGTGTCCTAGGAGTAATGGAGTCCAAAGAGGAACAAGCGGTAAAAAATCTCAACGTGGAAAACGCCCATCAGGAAAAGCAGGAAAAGGAACAAGATTCTAATAAAAGGGAGCCCTTGGCTCTGCCTTTGGAAGCTGGCGAATATTGTGTGCCTAGAGGAAATCGCAGGCGATTCCGCGTTAGGCAGCCCATCCTGCACTATAGATGGGATCTGATGCATAGGCTTGGAGAGCCCCAGGCAAGGATGAGAGAAGAGAACATGGAAAGGTTTGGGGAGGAGGTGAGACAGCTCATGGAAAAGCTGAGGGAAAGGCAGTACAGTCATAGTTTGCGGGCAGTTAGCACTGACCCCCCTCACCATGACCATCATGATGAGTTTTGCCTTATGCCCTGAACCCTGATGTTTTCCCTGAAGCTAATAGGGAGACCCCTGCTTCCTAAACTTACATGTTTGTGATGTACTGTTGTAAATCTTTTGATGTTACTTATTCCTTGTGTTTCTCCTACTAACAACTTCTAATTGGATGTTGTGTTTTTGACCCAGTCTGTAAGATTTTTGTTAGCAGAATTTATTGCATGGAAAGATGCTCATTATATATTATCAAGTTAATAAAGCAGTTTTAAAAAGCAATCTTAGTATTTTTATTTAAAATCTTATATTATTTCATACATGAAGAGAAAAGTGAAATTAAATATGCAAAAGGGTTAATACACAGATTCATTTCTGCTAGACAACATGTTAGACCTTTTTTTTTTATCTGTTTTACAAAATAGCTTATATAAACATAAAATGGGACGGATTTATTTTGGCTCATGGTTTCAGAGCTTTCAGTCTATATTGGGGTTAGGGGATGTGGGGGGATAGAGCAACTCACATCATGGTGACCAGGAAGCAGAAAGGATGCCTGCACTGGAGGCTCTTTCCTTTTTCCTTTTTATTAAATTTGGGCCCCCAGTCTATGTAATGGTGCCACCCACATTCAGGACAGGTCTTCTCCCCTTAGTTAGTCCTCTATGGAATCTCCCTTACAGGCACACTCAGAAGTGTGCCTTGCTAATCCCCTAGACATTTCTCAGTCCAATCAAGTTGACAAACCTTCGCAAACTTGTTGACTTGGGTTTTTTCCATTTTATTTACTTGGAAAAGAGAAATACAAATGATAGTGACCTTATGAAAGCAACTGTTGTTAGGTGCCGTTGAGTTGGTATCTGACTCATAGTGACTCTACGTACAACAGGTGAAACAGTCAGTGCTTCTCTACTATTCATAGGGTTTTCAGTGGCTGACTGTTTTGGGGGAGGGGGTTGTTGGGCCTACAACCTACTTGGTGTTCTCAGGCTGTCTCCCATTCAATGACTAACCAGGTCCGAACCTGCTTAGCTTCCGAGATCTGATGGGATCAGATGCTACAGCCGTACAGCTGCAGGTAAAAAGCAGTAAGATCACTTAATAAATATTCATTGTCTGAATGTAGATCTATTAGCCAGATGAGTAAACCCAGAAATTTTTTATAGATCAGGAATGACATCAGGTTCAAACACATACTCATGACCTTATTTCACATTCATGACCAAAGCCCTTCTGCATCCTGCCAGAACAAGAGTTGAGAACAGATTATTTACCAATATACTCTTAAGATGAAATGGTGGCCTTGCAGCATTGTAAAACATATTAAGATACAGAATTTAGATGAGCCACATCTAGATTTCTGGCTCACAGAAACTCGGGAAAAATAAACACATACTGTTTTTAGTCGCTATGTTTTGGGGTAATTTGTTACATAGCAATAGGTAACTAAAACAGTGTATATCACTGAAGGATAATTGTGTGTTTAAAATACAACTACAGCACCAATTTCACATTAAAATGGGTTATTACTTATGTCCAGTATTCAAATTCACAGTGGTCTCAGTTTTTGACTACAAACTATATAAACTAACACAAAATAAATCCAGTGTCTGAGTAAAACTTTTGGCCTCATAAGGCTGCAAAATAACAGAAGCAGCCTATGTAAAGCTTTCTATGAGGAAGCCTAGAAAAGAATATATATGTGAAAAAAGGGCCCTAGCCAGGCACCACACCTATAATCCCGGCAATTTAGGAGGCAGAGGCAGGAGAATCTCAAATTCAAGGCCAAAGGCAGCCTGTGTAATTTAGGGAGATCCTGTCTCAAAATAAAAAATAGGCTGAGGGTGCATCTCAGCGGTAGAGCACTTGTAAAGTATATCAATGTCCTGGATTCCACCTCCCCAAGTTGCTGCAAAAATAAAAAGAAAGAAAAAAGAGCCTCAGATTTAGCACAGGCCTGTAGCCACACACTCTGATAGTCTGGCAAGTGCTAAGAGAAAAGTTAGTCTGTTCTACACAATGAAAACTGAGGGTAGGCTGATGGTCAGGAAAGGGCATCAGACATACAGTGATCCAAAACACTCATCTGATAGTCTTCATTTTGCAGAAGTATTTGCAAATTTACCAAAATAGCCTGTTTACCAAAAAAAATTTTTGCTAGAAGGGCTGCCAGGCTGAAAAAGTTGAGCAGATGCAAGCATGATCATAACATTACCAGTCATTCTTGGGGATGAGTAAATATCTGCAATGAAAAGTTATCTTTCAGTATTATAAGAGGAAATGTAAGACTGAGATCATAAGATGAAGCAACAGGCATGTGAAAACATTTCATCATCTGGTTTGATTGAATAAACCATGGCATATGTCACCAAGGAGTCATTTAAAAATAAAAGCTCAAATTTAGGGGATTGATATAGGTAGATGGAGGATATAATTTGTGGGTTCTGAGGACTTCAGTTCTTGGAAATGTGGATGTCCTCTGATTGCTATAGATTGGTAAATCTGATAAACAATGGACATGATTTCCCATTGCTGTGGGTAAAGAAAATAACTGTGAGTACAATTCTGAAAAGTTTGGGAACATCTAATACTGCAATTAATGTTATCTAGAGGTATTCCCATTAAGGCAGGGCCATGAAAATGCATCAGGAGAGGAAATAATAATAATAATAATAATAATAATAATCCCATGTGAACAATATCTTGGAAATATTTTAAGTGCCTTGAGGTTGAAACAGAGGTAGGAGTCCAAGGACAATTTTTAGAAGATTTTAAAGTAGGTGGTACAAATGTAGTGTAAGAGGTAGCATAAGAAAAGAAGGGATGCAAAAATAGGGCAAAATATAGGAAAGGATTGGGAGCATAGTATTCAGCTGGTGCAGTGAGGGACATGCATTAAGAACAGATATTAATTATTAGACATTCAAGGTACTCAGTGGGTAGAGCACTGCGTTGCAGTCTCTGAGGCCCTGAGTTCAATTCCCAGCACCACAAAAATGGGAGAAGGACCTGGCAATCCACTCCCAAAGAAATCCCGAAGCACTCAGCCATTGAAAACCCTATGAGGGTCACTATGAGTCGGATACCGACTCAACGGACCCAACAACAACAACAACAAGTTATTTAAGTCTTTGGGAGATTTATACTCAGGTATCCCATCAGAATTGGAAAATAAAATTTTCTTATGAATGTCAAAGAAGTAAAATGCACTACATGCTACAAATCAATGCTATCAGCCAAAAATTTTCATGTAAAATCTGGGTTCCAAAATATAGTATTTACAGCACCAAAGGAAAAAGTAGATGGACAAGCATAAAGGTAAGTTTTCTAACACCTTCCAGCCATCCTCAGACAGAAAATGTCAGATCCCTTAACAGTGACAGAGGCAGTATGTACTAATAAATGTTTAACATTTGCCATAAACTATTTGTAGTGTAAGCTTTCATCATTAAAAACCCTATGAATAACAGAGAAGCAATAACAATATTGTTTTGCCTGTTGTATGTAGGGTGGATGTAAGTCAGACACTGACACCTAACAACAAAAACAAGTGTTAGCCTATTTCCATTATGTGAATACCCCAACAACAATTATTTTCCATCAACCAATATATCAATTAATGCAGAGTTAAGAAACTATGTGCAAAATTAGCTGTCAAGATCATACCACTGGCCTACAGGCCTCCCTTGTGAAGGTGACTAGAACAGGGGCAATACCATGTAAGGAAAATAAATGGTGAAAGTAAAGAAAAGAAACATCTGCATAAAGGAGCAGAAAATGAATGAAAAACAGACCAAGGCAGACAAGCAGAGGCTAGATGTATGCAGTAATCTTGTAAGCAAAAGACACTAGAAGAAAGAGTGTGTGGGGCAGGGAGAGAAGGAAGAGAGAGAGAAGGGGATGAGATAGGGATATTCCTAAGCAGTTTAAAGGAGTGTTTGTATGAGCATAGACTTTGGAATCAGGCAAAATTTAGTTCAAATATTGACACCACCACTTACAAATTCTATGACCCTGAACAGAGGTGTTTAATCTCCTCCTTTAGCTTCATTTCCCTTACATGTAAAATGTAGAGAGTGCTTAGCAAGATGCCTATCATACTCATTTCTTGGTAAATGTTAGCTGTCAGTGTTGTAAAGCATGTAAACTGAATACAAGATGTGGTTTAATAAAATGGTAGCCTCATGTTTCGAAGTTAATAAAATTTGTGCACATAAAAAGTATTTACTGATACGTGAGATCAAAATTTGGCATAAGAGGGAGCACATTGGGTATTCATATAGGTTGTCTCACACAGTACTACACAATTTGTGAATCATTACTAATATTTAATCCTTGATACCTTGCACTGGAAAATTCAGATTTTAGGTTTCTGTGAAAAAAACTGAAGTTCTGGCAACATTGATCCTGCATTCCCCCATTGTACCAATTGACTGAATGGAATCTAGTGGTGGCCTCAACCTTAGAAAGGCATGTGCTTCAACTTTACTTTTTAAAACCTGCTTTACATACCCACATTAGTCACCTTACAGACCTAATTCATATTGACTACATTTCCAAGGTGAAGTGATGGTTCAGCAAATGATGGAACTTCGGACTGATCTGGGATTCACATAAAAAAGACATTTTTATGTTATAAGTCTAGCATGTTCAATAAGGTAACCATAAGCTATATATGACTATTGAGAATTTAAAACGTGAATGATATAATTAGAGATGTGCTAAAAGTGTAAATGCCTGCAGCCATAGTGCTGTGGTGTCCGATCCCGTCAGATCACGTAAACTGAGCAGGGTCGGGCCTAGTCAGTACTTGGTTGGAAGACTGCTCAGGAACACCAGATACTGCAGTCTTGGGAGAAAGACCTGGCAACCTACTCCCAATAAATCAGTCCACCATTGAAAATCCTATGAATAGCGGATTCGCCTGTTGTACATGGGGTCACTATGAGTCAGATACTGACTCGACAGCACCTAGCAATGACAAAAGTGTAAAGCACACACAAATTTTCCAAGGCATAGTAGAAAAATAGAATGAAAATATCTTATTGGTAATTTTTGTATTATGTGCTAAAATGATGTTATTTTGAATATTCTGTGTTAAACAAAAAATATGCTATTAAATTTAACTTCACCTGTTTCTTTTTACTCTTAAAAATGTGTTTACTACAAAACTCATAATTAGATATGTGGTTCAAAATATATTTCTATTAAACAGCATT
>VMDO01024649.1:0-29401 GCA_007922755.1 Pedetes capensis | reverse complement strand
GAGGGAAGATAAGAATGAGGTCAATATAAATGGACTAGAAATCGCATGTAATTGTTCTAACAAGATAGAAACAAAGACCACTACAGTAAAAGATTCTATCTTAAACAGAAATGGAACCCAAGGACATATAGAAAAATACTATATAGTAAAAGATAGAGAAGACTTGGATGGGAAATTTAGATGGGAAGGGGGGAGGGGGGGAAACAGAGGAGGGTAAGGGGTAACCTATATGAATAATGCTTATCAAATTGCATATATGAAAATTGTCACAATGAAAAGCATGTCAAAATGAATCACATTATGATGTACATTAAAAATTTCTAATAAAAAAAAAGAAAACGCTAAAAAAAAAAAAAAAAAGAGTTCCACAACTAGCTGGGCGTGGTGGTGCACACCTGTAATCCCAGCGGCTTGGGAGGCGGAACCAGGAGGATCACAGGTTCGAGATCAGAGGAAGTCTGCGTAGCTTAGTGAGACCCTGTCTCACAAAGTAAAGAAAAAAAAAAAAAGGGCTAGGGGTGCAGCTCAGTGGCCCAGCACTTGCAAAGCATGCAAGTGCGAGGCCCTGGGATCAACCCCCAGTACCAGAAAAAAAAAAAAAAAAAAAAGTTCCACAACTGAGTTGCACCCCCAACCTTGTTTTCTACTTTTATTATTATTTTTTCCTTGAGACAGGGTTTCACTAAATTGTGCAAGCTGCCTCTGGCCTCAAATCCTAGATCCTTCTGCCTCTGCTGCTGGAGTTGCTGGGATTACAGGTGTGCACCATGGTGCCTGGCTATGCAGTGTAAACGGTCCTGCCTTCCTTTCTTTAATCTGAAGCAAAAGAGAAACAGAAGTGCTGCTCCTTTCTCATTGTCACTTTTTTCCCCTCTAAAACAAGTATGAAAATGTCATTGATTGGACAAAATTCTATCAATAGATCTATCAATAGATCATTTCTGTCACCAAGGGCATATTTTCCAACTACTGAGCCTTCTTCTCTAATTATCAGTATATCCTGATTGCATGATCAATCAATTTCAGATTGCAGAAGCTGGTAAAAATCTTCCCTATCTTCATTTGTAGCCTTAGTGGTAGGTGCATAAATTTGAATAACGTCACATTAACTGGTTTTCCTTGTAGGAGTATGGATATTATTCCATCACTGACAGCACTGTACTCAGGGCAGATCTTGAGATGTCTTTTTTTTGATGGCGAATGAAACCCCATTTCTCTTTAATCTGTCATTCCTGGCATAGTAGACCATATGATTATCTGGTTCAAAATGGCCCATGCCAGTTCAATTTAGCTCACTGATGCCTAGAATGTTGATATTTATGTGTTCCATTTCCCTTTTGTGATTTCTAATTTTTCTTCATTCATACTGAGTTCATTCCACGTTCCAATTATTAATGGATGTTTACAGTCATTCCTTCTCATTTTGAGTCATGCCACATCAGCAAATGGAGGTCTCTGGGGCTTTACTCCATTTCTGTCATTAAGATAGACTCTACTTTGAGGAGGCAACTCTTCCCCAGTAGTCTTTTGAGTGCCTTCTAGCTTGGTGGGGCTCATTTTCTGGCACTATATCTGACAGTGCTTCTTGGCTATTCATAGAGTTTTCAATGGTTAATTGTTTTGGGAGTGGGCGTCTCCCTAATCTGTCTTAGTCTGGAAGCTCAGGTGAGACCTGTCCACCATAGGTGACCCTGGTGGTATCTGAAATACCAGAGGTGGCCTAGCTTTTGTTGTACCTAGTGGCTTGACCCCAGAAAAATGCTCCAAGACACAAATGGATCAGGAGCAGAAGGAAGCTTTAATAGACTGACCAGTTGGCTACCCTTAGTTGCAGGAGTCGATTTAGAAGAAACAGCAGCTCACGTCTGTTAAGTTTGGGTTTTATAGGGCAGTTTAAGGGGTGGGGAAGTACAATGTAAGTTTCCATTTTTCAGAGCTCAGCCCTTTATAGGAATTCCCTGAATTTAACTTTTCACAAAGTTATCTTGTGACGACCTTTCTCTTAATCCAGCCCTTTGGCAGGCACAACCATCTTGTGACACGGCTGCCCTTATCAGCTTTTCTTGAGGGCTGGTTTTCAAGGAACCAGTGATTTTAAAGTGACCTTAGGCCAGCTCTCACATAACCTCCAAAGTACCACCCCTACAGAGCTACTTCCACCAAAAATCTGCCTCCCAAATTTCCACAACCTCCCAGGACAGCACCACCTTGTGGGGACCAAATGACATGACCTTTGGGGAATAATTTAGGTCCAAACCAGCGATCAAAGAGCCATACAAACCCTCAAGGCCAAGGTAGTATCCCAAGGCAGGTGGCTGAAACATTTTAACATAAGCTGGTTTCCAAGGTCAGAACTTTTCCTGTCTGTCAATGGCCTGGAATAAGACACCCTTTTGGAAATCTCCTTCCTTGCTCCTCATCAAGTCTTCCCACCAGCCCCATATGACCCCCAGCCCTAAGTCAGCTTCTGGAAGCAGTGTCCGTCTTACTTCCTCTCTCCTCCCATACTGCTGCCAGTGGGCCCCCTTTCCCATCCTTTCCCCCTCTTTACTCACCTCCCAAATAAACATGTTCTGCTATAGGTCGGAGTACCTTCTCTCCTGTCTGTGGACCCAGGCCCCATGAGATTTTTCTATCACTTTTCTCTTTTTTATTTTATTTTATTTTATTTTTTGAGGCATTTGGGGGCTGGGCCTAGGGCCTCAAACATACTTTGCAAGTGCTCTACCACTGGGCTGCACTCCCAGCATATTTTAAAACTTTTTGTTTGAGTCAGGGTATCACCAATTTGTACAGACTGCCTTTGGCCTCAAACTTGCAATCCTCCTGCCTCTGGTTTGGAGCCTTCTGAGTTGCTGGGATTACAGGACTGAGCCACTGAACTTGGCCTAACACTCGTCTCTTTAATTAGTGTATTGGGATAGGTGGCTGAACCTAGTCTTTTGGGACTCCTGGAGCTTTGCCCTAAAACTCTGGTAGCAATATTAGTGTTTGATAAGGAAATGTTACCCTAGTCATGGATGGGGAGGGCAGAGAGCAGAGAAAAACATGTTATCTAATTTTGGGTCCCCATACTGCATTGCCTTTGTAAAATTCTGCATCTCATACCCCATCTGGTCCCAAGAGTCATGGTTGAGGGACTGGGTTATATCTGAACTTGGGCCTGATTGGTGGATGTAATTCATAGCGACCCTCTGTACAGCAGGTGAAACACTATTGTCAGTGCTTCTTTGCTGTTCACAGGGTTTTCAATGGCAGATTGATTTTTGGGAGGGGGTTGCAGGTCCTTCTCCCAAGCCTACAGCTTCTGGTGTTCCCAGGCGGTCTCCCATCCAGGTACTGGCCAGGCCCGACCCTGCTTAGCTTCCGAGATCTGACGGGATCAGATACCACAGGGCTACAGCTGCAGCCTGGAGGGATTTTAGAAAGAGTAAAATGTATCAGTCCAAACCAGGTGTGGTCTAGGTATAAATCATCATCCAACTATTAAAATTTGCCTTCGAGACAGGGATGAGCTGCGTTTCTGACAAAGACTTTCCCTTAATTCATGATTTAAACACAACAACAGGGTTGGACTTTGAGTTTGGGTTCCCCCCTTTAGTATCAATCCCCTCCTTTTCCTACAAATCATCTGACTTCCAGAAAGCTCTGAAACACACCCTTTGGCTGAAAAAGAGCATTAGGCAATCTGTGAAATTCCCCATTCCTCCCTTCTCCCTCTGGAGCTCTGGAGAGAGGAATCTCCAGCCTGGGCAGGAGGTGCAGTTTTTCTTTTGAAAGCAGAGGGAGCTCCAAGATCAATGCTGAGTTACTGCTTCCCTGTGTCATGGTCCCCCAGCCCCCTCTGATTAGATCAGAGAATTTTGGACATGTACACTTGCGTAGGGAATCTCATGAACCAAACCAGAACAGGGAGGTCGCTGGAAGTTCCTGCGGAGGAGGCCCCTAAGAGGCTGCAGGGTTGCCCAGCATGACCACTGGCTGGAGAGAGCGGACTGATCCACTTGCTCCCAACAGATTCTAAGGTAAAAACCTAAAAAAAAATGAAAAGCAGGGCTTTGATGGAGAAGAAAGGAAAGGCAGAAAACCTTATGGAGAAATGTTTAGGGGCAAAGGTGGAGGGCTAAAAAGAGTAGAGTAATGACAATAATAATAATAAGGGCAAAATATAGACAAACTATTTCTTACAGGCTGACCCCATCTGCCTCACTTCACACCAGCACATACCAATTTTTGGGGGGTTAAAAGCAATTTTGGCAAGCCTTTTTTAGGACCTATGGGAAGATAGCTTGCCACTTTAGAAAAGGACAAAACAAACCCTGGAAGATTAATGGAGGAAGTTTCTTTTCCAGCCTCTCCTTTTATGTTTCTTGCCATTGGCTGCCCCCTTTCTGGGATCCTGTCTCAATGGAGGCAGCCCTTCTCTTCTCAGACCACTTCTCGCAAGATCCCTCCCCTCCCTTATGGAAAGATGCTCATCTCTCCATCCAAGGCCCATGGAGCGTGGACAGAACCACCTGCAGCAACAAACGTAGCAGTGGGAGCCCGCATGGGGTGATAAGGGGACCATTATAAAACAGGAGGGGAGTTGCCCCGGCTGGATGGTCCTGAAAACCCATGTGGAAGTGGGGATATCAGGATATGTGAGGGAGGAGACAGATGGATAGAGAGAGGCTGGGGTTGGGGAGGAGAACAGAAGAAACACCTGGGAGAAATTATCCATTCCTCTGGAGAGAAATTGGGAGGCGCTCCAAAGACGCAATGGGAGAAGGGCAAGATTTAGTTCCAGTCTAGAAAACCAGTGGAATTTGGGCCAGGGAGGGTGTGAGAGACCAGATGTCACAGGGTGATGATTAGTGATATGTCTCTGTTGAACCTGTGTGTGATTTTTTAATTTTATTTATTTATTTATTTTTTATGGTACTGGGGTTTGAACATGCTTTGCAAGTGCAAGACCACTGAGCTGCACCCCCAGCCTATTTTTTTACTTTTTTTGAGACAGGGTCTCGCTAAATTACGCAGACTGCCTCTGGTCTTGAACTTGCCATCCTCCTGCCTCCGCCTCCCGAGCTGCTGGGATTACAGGCGTCTGCCACTGTGCCCAGCACCCACCTGTGTGCTATTTTTATGAAGGTGACACTGACTCCCATCATAGCAAGTGCCTGTGTTTGTTAGACAAAGACAGCCAGGCCTTCCACCCCTTTAACTCCAAAGTCCAGAGCTTCAGAGAGCTGGGACCAGAGACATGGACAGATCGCCAGAGACGTGGTAAGTGATCAGGGATCTACAGAGATGTACATAAACTCCACTCTCATCATCTTCTCAAGAAAGGGGCTCAGATTGGAAACCTGGGTTTTGATTTGACCTAGGCCTTTTCTTTCTTTTTTCCGGTACTGGGCGGTTGAACCCAGGGCTTTGGTGCATGCTAGGCAAGTGCTCCACCACTGGGCTGCATCCACAACCCCTTTTCTATTTTTATCTTTTGAGACAGTGTCTTCCTAAATTATGCAGGCTGCCTCTGGCCTCAAATTTGTGATCCTCCTGCTTCCACCTCCTGAGTTGCTGGGATTATAGGTATGCTTCACATTATCTGGTTAGGCCTTTTTCCTTTCCTTTCCTTTCCTTTCCTTTCCTTTCCTTTCCTTTCTTTCCCTTTCTTTTCTTCCTTTCTTTTTTTTTTTTTTCCAGTACTGAGGGGTTGAACCCAGGGCCTCGTGCCTGCATGCTCTGCAAGTGCTGGACCACTGAGCTGCGCCCCTGGCCCATTTTTTTTTTTTTTTTTTTTTTTTTTTTTTTACTTTTTGAGACAGGGTTTCGCTAAATTACGCAGACTGCGTCTGGTCTCGAACTTGCGATTCTCCTGTCTCCGCCTCCTGAGCCGCTAGGATTACAGGCATGCGCCACCACACCCGGCTTCTTCCTTTCTTTGTAAACAAAACTGCAGTTCAATTTCAAATAATGTGCTAAAATATATATTTATACATCAATTTCTGACATACACTTAATGTGTTGTTCTTGGTGTTAGGGGCTGTCGAGTCGGTAACTGACTCATAGTGACCCTACGTACAACAGGGGAAACACTATTGTCAGTGCTTCTCTGCTGTTCATAGGGTTTACAATGGCAGATTGAGTTTTGGGAGTGGGTTGCCGGGTCCATCTCCCAGCCTGCAGCACCTGGTGTTCCCAGACGGTCTCCCATCCAAGTGCTAACCAGGCCCGACCCTGCTTAGCTTCTGAGATCTGATGGGATCGGATGCCACAGGACTACAGCTACAGGCTACTTAATGTGTTAGTATACACAAAATGATGCTTTCTCTTGAAATTGTATTTATGAAATGTACATTTTAATTTAAATCATAAGTATACACTACCCTTAATCTGCACATTGCATTTATTAAATACATTACAATCTGCAAAGTAACAAAACATTTCTGCATACAAAATTCAAAACACCGTTTTAAATGAACAAAAGATGGCTCACTTCATTTTTGTTTTTGTACAACTAGTAAATAGTACAATAGCTTTTTTTCTTTCTTTCTTTTTCTTTTCTCTTTCTGTCTGTCTGTCTGTCTGTCTGTCTGTCTTTCTTTCTTTCTTTCTTTCTTTCTTTCTTTCTTTCTTTTTTTTTTTTGAGACAAGGTCTGTCTGTGTAGCCCAGGCTGTCCTGGAACTCACCATGTAGACCAGGCTGGCCTCAAACTCACATTGATCCTCCTGCTTCAGCCTCCTGAATGCTGGGATTACAGGCATAGGCTACTGCACCCGGTTTAGGCCTTTTCTTTATTTCTATCTCAGAGTCTCTTCCATGCCTGTTGAGTGCCTTTTGCCTTTTGCCTTCCTTCTCACTCTGACAGATTCTGGAGTTCTGCACAGGGCTGTCAGTACCTGGATCACTCACCTCACTATCACCCCTCCTTTTTCAGGTGCATTGTCCTGCTGTCTCTTTCGGCATGGATTTATGCTGAGCCCACCATGTATGGGGAGATCCTCTCTCCTAACTATCCTCAGGCATACCCCAATGAGATAGAGAAATCTTGGGATATAGAAGTTCCAGAAGGGTTTGGGATTCACCTCTACTTCACCCACGTGGACATAGAGCTGTCGGAGAACTGCGCATATGACTCAGTGCAGGTATATCATGAACATAAGATGAATGGAGGTGGCAGAGCAGGGCTGGGGGTGGGGAATGAGAAAGATGTAGCAGTGAGTGTGGAGTCAAGCAATCCTCTAGGGGTGAAGGTTCTATTATGCCCCTTTTCTCTCACCTACAAAACAAAATATTACCATTTTCTAGCATCTTTTGGGCTGGGATTAACTCAGTTGGTAGAGTGTTGCTCTGCAGTCTCTGAGGTCCTGAGTTCAGATTCCCAGCCCCACAAAAATGGGAGGAGGACATGGCAATCCATTCCTGAGGCAATCCCAAAACAACCAGCCATTGAAAACCCTATGAAGGTTGCTCTGAGTCAGATACACGACTCAACGGCACCTAACAATAAGCATCTTTTGAGTCTTCTCTTAGATAATGTCAGGAGGCATCGAAGAAGGGAGACTCTGTGGACAAAGGACCAGCAAGAATCCCAATTCTCCAATTGTAGAAGAATTTCAAGTCCCATACAATAAGCTCCAGGTGACCTTTAAGTCAGACTTCTCCAATGAAGAGCGTTTTACTGGGTTTGCTGCATATTACGTTGCTGTAGGTAAGACTCATCCTTCTACATATGACTTACTGGTCCAGATAAAAGACTAGGAACAGGAAAAAAATTGCACAGTGCATTAAATAAATATGCTGTTTATAACTTTTACAAAGAATTGATTTGTTCTGGGTGCTTCCATGAATTGCCTTTGTGAAATTCAAACAAGCTGGGTGTGGTGGTGCACACCTGTAATCCCAGCACTAAGGAGGCTGAGGCAGGAAGCTTGATATGACTTCGAGGCCAGCCTGGGCTTCACAGTGAGAGCCTACTCAAAAAAAAAAAAAAATCAAACACACAGTGATGATGATAATAGCAACAGTAGATAATAAGTAGTAATTTATTGAGATCCACTATGAATTATACAGTATATTAGAAATTTTACATTGTACCTCAATCATTCAAGGTATTATTATCGCCATATAAAGATAAGTGGGAACTAATAAAGTCAATAACTTGTCAAGAACTGTACAAGAAATGTGTTGTTGTTGTTAGGTGCTGTCGAGTCAGGTCTGACTCGTAGCAGAATGAAATGCTGTCCGACACTGTGCCATGCCCAGCACTGTTGTCAGTGCTTCTCTGCTATTCATAGGGTTTTCAATGGCAGATGGTTTCAGGAGTGGATTGTCAGATCCTTCTACCTAGCCTGCAGCATTTGGTATTAGCAGTCAGTCTCCTATCCAAGGACTAACCAGGCCGACCCTGCTTTGCTTCCGAGATCAGGCAGGATCTGATGCTAGGGTGTTATAGCTGCAGACACAAGAAATGTATGCTACCCAAAATTATTCAATACATAGATTCAAACCTTCAAATTCTAGATGCTTCTACATCTATCTCTAGATCAATATGAAGTTAGAAGTTTTCATAAAGATTTGATAGAAAAACCAACATCATATAAAGCTATGAATGTAATAAATAGTCTTCCCTGAAGAAGACATCATCCTCATGTTTAGTTTGCAGTGTTGGCTCTTGTGCTGAAATGCTCTATAAGCAAGAAAAGGAAGGGGTCTTTGGCATTGAGAACTCCCTTCTAGCTGTGCCATGTTGGGGCACAACTCTGGAATCATAGCTCAAGAAAGTAACACAGAAAAATACCAATCTGAAATGTGGTTCCTTTTTGTTTGTTTGTTTTACTTTTTGTTTTTTGAAACAAGGTCTCACTATATAGCCCCTAGAACTTGCTTTATAGCCTAGGCTGGCCATAAATTTGCAATCCTCCTGCCTCGGCAGCCTGAGTATTGGGATTCCAGGTATGTGCCACCACACTTGGCTCTGAAATGGTATTATTTTGTGTGGTGCTGGGCATGGAACCCAGGGCCTCACATATGCTAGACAAGTGCTCTTCCACTTAGCTACTCCCCAAGCCCTGCAATGTGGTTCCTTGAGTGTCTTTAAGCAACAAGCCTTTCCTACTTTTTCTCCTCTTTATAATTTTGGATGTAACCTCATTTCTCCTTCTAGGTCTTTATCCTTGACTTCAGTATTTGTTCACTCTTTGTAGATGTAAATGAGTGCACAGATTTTGCAGATGTCCCTTGCAGCCACTTCTGCAACAACTTCATTGGTGGTTACTTCTGCTCCTGTCCTCCAGAATACTTCCTCCATGATGATCTAAGGAACTGTGGAGGTGAGTCCAGCATTGGGGGGTGGGGTGCATGTTCCCTGGGATTCAGAATGGATTGAGCCCTTAAAAAGCGCTTTGTCAACCTTTCAAGTTTTGAATAGGCTCTCCCTTCATTTGGCATGTTAGCTATCCATAAACTAAGAGGGAGCCACAGAAAGGGAAGACGATAAGTTGTGTTAGTAAACTTTCTGTTGTTGTGACAAGATTACCTGAGATAAACTACTTAAAGGGAGTAAATGTTTATTTTGGCTCATAGTTTCAGTCTGTAGTCTGTTGGATGCATTGTTTTGGGGCCTGTGACAAGAATGCCAGGCAGGAACATGCAGTGGAGCAAAACTGCTCACCTTATGGAGCACAGGAAGCAGAGAGACAGGAGAAAGAATTGGGGTCCCAATGTCCCCCTCCAGGGCATGCCTCCAGCAACTTAACTTCCGATTACTAGGCCTCAGCTCCTAAAAGTTCCATTACCCCAATAGCACCACAGGCTAGTGACCAAGTCTTTAATGTATGTGACTTTGGGAGACATTTAAGCTTCAAACCATAACAAGGTGACATGATAAATTTTGTTAATTGGGGGAGAGAGATAGATGCCTGTTAAGAGAGAGACTCCTTGAAATTGTTCACAACCATAAAAGTCACCATGATGAGCAAAGTGATAGAAGCCTGATAGGCATTGGTTGGCTCTCTTGATAAGCATTGGATATGTAATTGTTCACTCCAGTCAGGGAACAGATCCTGGCTTAGTCTGAGTGGAGGACTCCCAGCTTATGACAGAAGAAATCATAGAATAGGCAGGGAAGGGCAGGAACATCTCTCTTTGACCCTATATTTAATTTCTCTTTTCTCCATTTCTCCCTTAGTCAACTGCAGCGGGGATGTATTCACTGCACTGATTGGGGAGATTTCGAGTCCCAATTATCCCAATCCATATCCAGAGAACTCAAGGTGTGAATACCAGATTCTGCTCGAGGATGGGTTCCAAGTGGTGGTGACTCTGAGGAGAGAAGATTTTGATGTGGAGCCAGCCGACTCAGAAGGGAACTGCCACGACAGCTTAGTTGTGCGTGGTGGTTGATTGATTCTTGCCCGCATCCCAATCAGCTTAGATTTCTTCTTGAAGAAAGATTATTTTTCCTCCTGCCCTTATTTTCTTTTTTCTCCTCATTTTATATTACATTTATTATCTCTCTTATGTTTATATCCTCCATTTAACCTCTTTCCTTTAGCTTTTTCTCTCTTCTGATTTCATCAATTTATTCCCTTTCAGTTTGTTGCAAGAAATCAACAGTTTGGTCCTTACTGTGGTAACGGACCCCCTGGGCCACTAACTATTGAAACCAAGAGTAATGTTCTTGATATCATCTTTCAAACTGACCTAATAGAGCAAAAAAAAGGCTGGAAGCTTCGTTACCATGGAGACCGTGAGTAACCTAGAAGTGCCTCTTTAGTTGGTGATATTAAGTTCTTGGACAATGTAGAATCAAAACAAGCTGATTGTTGTTTGATTAGAATTCTGCAATACTTCATTTCCTTCAGATGATCCAACCTTGCTAATGGTTGCTAGAAATGCCTTGACATCTAGTAATCCTTCAAGTAAACCTGAGAATGCAGAAAACTTGGGGGTGGTTAGTAATCCCATATTATTTTAGACATCTACCATATTGGAATATTAGTCATTGGAATTGAGAACAAATGAATGCAAGTATGATGTAAATAGAGCCTTTAACTATTTAGTAAAATTTTATTTCTGTCCTTTCCAAGCAATCCCTTGTCCTAAAGAAGTCACTGCCAATTCTGTTTGGGAGCCTGAAAAGGCAAAATATGTGTTTAAAGATGTGGTGAAGATAACCTGTGTGGATGGGTTTGAAGTTGTGGAGGTAGAGTACCATCTGGTCTTCTCCCTAATCTCTGGCTCCCGATTGGGATGAACCTATTGAAATTATCCAATAATCTGCCTAATGTCCCTGTTTGATCAAGGTATTAACACCTTTTCCGTAGACAGATATAGCCTGTGGCCACTCCACTCTGGTGTCTGCAGTTGTCAGGTCTCAGAAGCTAAGCAGGGTCAGGCCTGTTTAGTCCTTGGATGGGAGACTGGCTGGGAACACCAGGTGCTGTAGGCCTTGGAGAAGGACCTGGCAGCCCACTCCCAAAACAATCACCCATTGAAAACTCTATGAATAGTAAAGAAGCACTGACATAGTGCTGGGCATGGCACGGTGTTGGGGAGTTTTTCTCTTGTTGTACATAGGGTCACTATGAGTCAGACCTGATTCGACAGCACTTGACATCAACAGCAACCATAGACAGAACAGCTTGTGAGTCATGTGGCTCCCTGGCCAGTTGGCCTTCTTTCTCTGCCTTAAGTCTTCCTGGGAAAGGGAAGATGAAATGCTGGGGCAAAGTTTTCTTTCAGCCCCAATTCCTGGGTGTTTTTGATCATTCTGCTAGAATGTTCCAAGATTCTTTTGGTGAGGACTCCTCATTGATCCAAAGCCAGAGATCAATTCCATTTTTAGTTCTGATTTTTCATATGCATCTTTATAAATTAATGGTGATGTCTGTTATTCTCCAGGGACGTGTTGGCTCATCATCTTTCTATTCTATTTGTCAAAGCAATGGAAAGTGGAGTAATTCTAAACTGAAATGTCAACGTACGTGTCTCTTCAAAGTGGAACTCTTGTTTTTTTTCTTTTAAAGGGAATAGAAAAATCAGCATATCAAAATTCAAATGCATGGTTTCCTGTTAGCCTTGGGAGAGTAGGTTGGGTTTTTGAAGGGAAGCCAGTCATGAAAGATTGTCTAGTGCCTGTCCTGGTCTGGTTGAACGCTAGCTAGACCAGCAGGTTTTGTGTAAAGAAGTGGGCTGTGGGATTGGTAGTTAATGGCCCCAAGTGGGTGCATTCTTGGCTTCCACCAGAGCCTCTTCCAACCACTGTATCTTCAATGCACCATCTGAACTGGCATCTTAGTGGGCTAAAGAGTTGGGTGATACAATTTGGAGAAGATGGCTGAGAGAGGCTGGTGTGGAGAGATTCATCCCAGGGTGTTTATGGAAATGGGATGAGGAAGGAGTGAGGATGGAACTGGCCTGATAACTTCTTCTGGGAGGAAGTGGCTGTCCTAACCATCAGTCTCCTTCTTTCTCTTGTAGCTGTGGACTGTGGTGCTCCTGAACCTGTTCGGAATGGTCACGTAGATGACGCAGAAGATACTCTATTCGGTTCTGTCATTCACTATACTTGTGAGGAGCCATATTACTACATGGAACATGAAGGAGGTGGTAGGTTTCTTTTACTAAAGAGAGAGTATGAATGCATTGGAGGGTGAATAGCACAATCTTCCTGGGTTGGAGGGCTTCTAGAGACCTGAGGAAAAGACATCATCTTCTTGGCTTTGTCTAAGGACACAGTTTTCACGTGGGGCAGGGTACATTCTTAAGGATCATTAATGGAGAATCAGAGGTCATCAACTCAGCTCTGCAGCTGCAGCAGGAATTCCCCTACAACATCCGTTTCATGTGGTTATCGGACTTTGGACCAGTTGTTTCTTGTAAAAGTTATGGGAGGGGCCCGGAGGGGTGGTGCTTGCCTGTAATCCCAGCACTCCAGAGGCTGAGCAGGAGGATCATGAGTTGGAGGCCAATTTGGGCTACATAACAAGACCCTGACTTGAAAAACCAAAACTAAAACAAAATAAAAGACTCTCCTAACCCCTCCTGCTGCAAAATTAACCCACAGGAAGAATGTTTCCATGTGCAAATTACTGTGCTGTAATGGCTGGCATTTTTGTTTGTTTGTTTGTTTATTTGCTTTTTGGCAGAGCTGGGGATGAAACAACCCAGGGCTTTGTGCATGCTAGGCAAATGCTCTACCACTGAGCTATGTTCTCATACCTGATGTCTTCCTACCCTCCTCCCTCCTTTCCTTCCCTCCTTCCTTCTGTCCTTCCTTCCTTCCTTCATTTCTTTTCTTTTCTTTGTGTGTGTGTGTGTGTGTGTGTGTGTGTGTGTGTGTGTGTGTGTGTGTGTGTTACTAGGAGCTTGAATCAGGACCTCTTGCATGCTTTGCAAGTACTCCACCACTGAGCTGCACTCACAGCCCATTTTTAAATTTTTTATCTTCAGACAAGGGCTCACTAAGGCAAGGGCTGCCTCTGGCCTCAAACTGGTGATCCTCCTGCCTCCACCTCCCTAGTTTCTAGGTTTACAAGTGTGCATCCTTGTGCTTGTGCTCAGCCTTGGCTTTCTTAATATAGGGGCCTTGGTAGTGCTGGATGAGATACAATATGCCCTACTACATTGATTTTCATTATACTATATTGTATTATATTATATTAATTATATTATACTTTTTTACTTTATTTTCCCACCTGAAGCACTTCCCTAGTTTCTACTGTAACCCTTCTTCCTTTTCCTTGGGAGACTCTTTCCCTTCCCTTGGCAGCAATCTCTGAGGGATTATTTGGGCATGTTCCCCAAGATTCTTTTCCAACTGGTTTGGTCTGACCCCTGCTCAAATCCCAGAGGAGCTGAGGCTCTGCATGAGAAGAGGGTGGAAGAGAAGATGTGGTAATGAGTGTGACCTTCATTCCTTGTGTTGTTCCAGGGGAGTATCGCTGCGCTGGTAACGGGAGCTGGGTGAATGAGTTGCTGGGCACAGAGCTGCCGAAATGCATTCCAGGTATCAGGGCTGTGGTGTGGGTGGAGACTGTACACAGCCTTGTGTATAGGGAGGGGGTGTCAGCCTAGGGAAGTAGCTGTAACTCTCTTTCCCAGGAGTCCAGCACAATGAATTGGCAGTAACATGAGGTGGTAGGAATGCCCTCAACCATGCACACTTAGGCTGACTTGAAGAAAAATGGAGAAGTCAGCCAGCGACAGTTGGTGTGAGTCAAGGCCAGTGAGGTCTGGTGACTAGATGCAGTAGACAGATACAGAATTGCTAAAAATAGGGCCTGACAGTTGAGAGTGAGGAATCACCCTTCAGAAGGAAGGCTAGGGAAAGAGCCTATTGTGATGTTAAAGGTCTGTGTGGCAACAAGATGTAGAAAGAAATGAGGAATTACAGCAAGATCAGACTAGGATAGAAAAAGACTCTGGGGGCAAAATCAGAACAGTAATAATGACCGTGGTAATAACAACAGTGCTGTTCAGAACTAGGGTCTGAGATAATTTGTTGCTAATTGCTTCATCTATGTCCTTGAGAATCTTGCACAGAGGTATGATGGGTCCCCATTTTATAGATCAGTGAACTGAGTGTCAGTTTATAGAGTTAGTAAGCAATGGGGCAGACTTTAACCCTGATCTGTAGAGGTTCAAAGCCATTATGCTCAACTCAAAGTTCTCTCAGATTGTCTAGCAAGGGATTTGGGTAGGCCAACTTCATTTGAAATTTATTATGGGGGGAGGGCAAAGAGGTCATACAGGGAGCATGAGAGGTCAAGATCAAAAAAGAGACCCTTCTCTTTCCTTCATTGGTTGACCTCTTGTTGCTGGAGGGACTCAAGGGCTACTTCTTGTTTTTAGGTGCCGTTGAGTCATGTCCGACTCATAATGACCCTCATAGGGTTTTCCATGGCTGGTTGTTTCAGAATTGCCTCCGTAGTAGATTGCCACGTCCTTCTCCCATTTTTTTGTGGTGCTGGGAATTGAATCCAGAACTTCAGATACTGCAGAGCAGTGCTCTACCAACTAAGCTAAATCCCAGCCCCAAGGGCTACTAGTGCTTCAGTAAAAAAGGTGGTAGCTAATGGTTTCACCTGGGTATCTGTAGACAGTAGAAAGTGTACCCCTCCATGATCTGTATGGGGAAAGCCTTTCTAGCATTTTCCCAGTTGAGTCCCTGGCCCCACGTGCTGAGCCTGAGGGAAGCTGTGAGTGAAGTTGTAGAAAGTGAAATGCACCAGCTCACCTGGACTCATAATTCACACACTCCCTCTGCTTAGCCAGTTTCTCCTATGAGTGTGGCATTGGCAAAGGGGGCTATTCAGGTAAGATGAGTAAGTCATATGGGGCTGGGATTATTTAGCTCAGTTGGTAGAGTGCTGCTCTGCAGTCTCTGAGGTCCCAGATTCGATTCCCAGCACTGCAAAAATGGGAGAAGGATGAGGCAATCCACTCCCCAGGCAATCCCGAAACAGTCAGCCATTGAAAACCCTGTGAGGGTTTTGAGTTGGACTTGACTCTGCTATGAGTTGGACATGACTCTGATGGCACCTAACAAGAAGAAGAAGTTAAGTCAGATGTAGCGGTAGTTGACTATGTCATGTTGGAGAACTCTGGCACCTGGTGGGTAAAAGTATTTGAGTGGCAAAAGTATTTGATTTTCAGCCAGCATCATTTCTTGTTCCTCTCTACCTTCTTTTTCCTTCCTAGTCTGCGGAGTCCCCAGGGAGTCCTTTGTAATACCACAGAGGGTATTTGGAGGATATCCTGCAAAGATTGAAAGCTTCCCATGGCAAGTCTTCTTTCAGCACCCATGGGCGAGTGGGGCTCTCATCGATGAGTACTGGGTGCTGACATCTGCTCATGTTGTGGAGGGAATTTCTGACCCAACCATGTATGTTGGGTCCACCTCTGTGCAAACCACACGTCTGGAAAAAGCCCAGATGCTTTCCCCTGAACGGGTGATTATTCATCCGGGTTGGAAACCAGTGGATGATCCAAACACACGAAGGGATTTTGACAATGACATTGCGCTGGTACAGCTGAGAGACCCAGTGAAGATGGGACAGTCTGTCTCCCCCATCTGCCTGCCAGGCACCTCCTCACAATATGATCTTTCAGAGGGAGACTTGGGACTGATTGCAGGCTGGGGACGAACAGAGACAAAAGGCCGAGTTATCCAGCTCAGGGGGGCAAATATACATGTAAGTACTGCAGATAAGTGCCGAGAGGTGAAAGGGGAGAATTCCAGAGTGGGGCAAGGTCCATATATTTTCACTGATAACATGATCTGTGCTGGAGGGGATGGTGTTGACAGCTGTCAAGGGGACAGCGGTGGGGCTTTTGCTATACAGGATCCCAATGAAGAGAACCCCAAATTCTATGTAGCTGGCCTGGTGTCTTGGGGAAAAAAGTGTGGGACCTATGGTTTGTACACAAAGGTAAAGAACTACGTTGACTGGATAGTGAAGACCATGCAGGAAAACAGTGCCCCCCGCCAGGATTAATCCAGGCATACAGCCCCAGCCTCTCCAAGGGCATGACCCAGGTCTTTTTCCCACCTCCTCACAAAATTCCCGTTATTTGACACAACTGAGAGAAGACATGAGAGTATAATTAACATAGAACTTGATTGTCAAGATATGTGGCTGGGGCTGGGTGTGGTGGTGCATACCTGTAATCCCAGTGATTTGGGAGGCAGGGGCAGGAGGATCACAGGTTTGAGGCCACAGGCAGGTTGTGTAACTTAGTGACATCCCGTCTCAAGATAAGAAATAAAAAAGGGGCTAGGGATGCAGTTCAGTGGCAGAGTGCTTGCAAAGTATGTGTGAGGCCCTGAGTTCAGCACTCTAGTACCACCCCCCACCTCCAAGAAAAAAAAAAGATACCTGGCTGGAGGTAGAGTTTGATCATAGGATTGTGTTGGTCTTTTAGTTGTGGTCTGAATACCTGTCATGGACAACCGTGGAAGAGGTGCTCCTATCTGGCGCTATTCTATGTTGTTGCTGTTGTTAGGTGCTATTGAGTTGGTGTTCAACTCATAGTAACCCTATGTACAACAGACAAAACATTATTGTCAGTGCTAACCTGCTATTCATAGGGTTTTCAATGGCTGATTGTTTTTTGGGAGTGGGTTGCTGGTCCTTCTCCTGGCACTATTCTATAGGGATACCTGAACTATTTTGTTTCTTTTTTACCTGTTTGAAATCCCATTTGCTTTATTATTCTCAGTGTCCATTATGTACTTACAATAAAGCATGTTTGTTTATAATCCATATCTGGCTGACTTGCCTTATTCCCCAACAAGAGTTCAGAAACATGCAGAATCTACATTAAAAAATATATCTCTATATCAGACTTGTAAGAAGAATGGGCAGTGTTGAGGGAAAGAAGAGGATCCTCAGAAGGCCAGAAAAGAGAGAGCAATGGGGGTGGTGAATATGAGCAAAATGCATGGTGTACATGTATGAAGATGTCATAAGGAAGCCCATTATTTTGTATGTTGATTAAAAAATAAATTAATTCATTTAAAAAACACTTCAGGATCACAGAAAGGGGAATGAGAGGGCTGACGGTGATGGAATTCAGGGATCTAGTAACTCCTACTTAACTATCGTGAGAAGGGGGAATTCAGTTTTTCTCCTCTCTTTTCATTCAGATTTACTGAACCTTTTGAACAGTTAGAATTGGCTGCTTGAGATCTTTAAGTATGAATTGTTTCAATAAGTCACCTGAAAATCAATTTTCTTTTAATACTCATTTAATGTGTACCTCAATATTATAATTGGGAAAACCAGAAATATTATATAAGATATATTGTAAAAGAAAAACTGAAGCGCTCCAATATGCTCTTGCATGCTTGGTCAATTCATCAAGTAGCAGATTGTCAGGTATTCTGATTCGTCATGTAGCAAATTGGACTGAACTCTGTACTAAGATGTTATAGCTGAAAGTTCAGTGATGATGAATCCAGATACTTCCTCTGTTATTCTCTAAGGAAGAAAAACAAAAACAAAACAAAACAAAACAAAAAACTCCTCTCCAAAGAATGACTAGTGGTGAAAAATGACCAAAGAATAGGGAATTCATTTTTTGTAATGTTAGAAAATTTATTTTTTATATTGTTTATTTATTTATTTGAGATAGGGTCTCACTATGTAGCCCAGGCTGGCTTGGAATTCACAATCCTCCTGTCTCAGCCTCCTGAATGCTGAGATGACAGAAATGTGGTACTGTGTCCAGCTACCTTTCCTTCTTTCCTTTCTCTCTTTCTCTCTTTCTTTCTTTCTTTCTTCTTTCTTTCTTCTTTCTTTCTCTCTCTCTTTTTCAACTGTGCTGGGGATTAAACCCAGACCATCACCAGGCAAGTGCTCTGCCACTGAGCTATACCTCCAGCCCCAATATTAAACATTTTAAAAACTGAGGGCAGGAGAACTATTTTAGCTTGATTGTTTTCCTAACAGGGTGCATTATGAAAGCCATGGATTGAGAGTTAGAGTTCAGGGGAACTCTGTCCCTTTTGATGTGACGCACGGCTTTCAGGAGAACAGTTTTCGCCAGAAACCAATAGGGATGTGTTTAGGGCTTATCAAGAAAGGACTTTGATCTGTAGACCAGGAGAGTAAAATTCAGCAGTTGACTTTAGACTGGAGGGTAAATATATGATGAGGTAACTAGAACTGTAATAGGAGGGCCTCAAGAGTCACAGAGAATCCCAACAGGGTGGTGTCATGTCAACCAAGCAGCAAAAAGCCTCTGGATTATGCTACTTGTGGCATAAAGCCACTGTGACCTCATAAACTGTCTCATCTCACTGCTTGTCACTGCAGATGCCATGGAATTGACAATGTGCCCTGGACCACGTTGTTTTAGGTGGGAGAAAGAGAATTCATCCGGAGAAAGAGAGAGGGAGTAAAAAAAAGACACTGGGGAAGTATTAAGATTGAGAAACAAAATCTGTGACAAGACATTTCCTTTTAATATCTGGGATAATACCAAAATGACCCAGGAATATGACAAGTTGACAGAAAAAGTTAACTTGCTTCCATTAAGAGTTTTTAGTCTATTTGGGTTCTACCCTTGCTGATGGGTTGAGGTATGGTTGAAAAATTCCATTTTGGCTGCTGCTTATACCATATGACAGATTTGGGTTTTACATGGTTAACTGTGCTGCAAGATCATTTCCCTGGGTGAATAGTGGGAAGAGGATTTTCTTTTTTGACAGAGTCTCCATGTATAGTCCAGGCTGGCCTCAAATTTATGACTCTCTTGCCTCGTCCTCCTGAGTGGTGGGATCACAGGTGTGCGCCACAGCACTTGGCATGAAGATGATCTTAAGTGAATCATCCTTAGACTTTTGAGCTGGGAAGAGTCATTACTAGGCCTAGAAGGGGTAGAAAATCATTTGCTGTGGCATAAAGTGTATCAAACATATTGTTTTGCAAATCACTGTGAAGAATGTGTGCTTGCTTGACTTGACACTCAGGAAAACCCTGTTATAAAATTATTTTTTATTTTTGTGGTGCTAGGGATCGGACCTGGGGCTTTGTACATGCTAGACATGTGCTCCACCATTGAGCTATATCCTTAGCCTAAAAAAAAATTTTTTTTTTAAAGAGTAAGGTATAGTGGCACATGCCTATAATCCCAGAACTCAGGAGGCAGCAGCAAGAAGAGCACAAGTTCAAAGTTAGCCTGGGCTACCTAGCAAGATCTTGTCTCCAAAAACAACAACAACAACAAAAATATAGCAGTTGCCAGTTTTCTCTGATTAGAAGAAAATACACTAATGGCTCAATGTGTTAGCTTTCTGTTACTATAACAAAATACCTGAGATAATCACCTTAAAAAGAGAGCAGGTTTATGTTGACTCATAATTTCAGAGGTTCCAGCCCATGATCAGTTGGCCTTGTTGCTCTGGGTGTGTGGTGAGGCGACATATTATGGTGGTGAGCATGTGGTGGAGCAACAGGCTCACCTCATGGCAATGGGAAAGCAAAGAGAGAGAGAAAGAGGAGGGGATAGGGTCCCAGTATGCCTTTCAAAGGCACACCCCCAATGACCTAACTTCCTCTGAGTAGGTCCCATCTGTTAAAGGATCCACCACCTTCCAAATAGCAAAGAAAAATAGTGTTTGGGCTGGCAACCAAGCCTTTACTATGTAGACTTTTGGGGGCCATCTGTAATCCTAGTGACTTGGGAGCAGGAGGATTGCAAGTTTGAGGTCAGAAGCATCCTGTGTAACTTATTGAGATTTTTGTCTTAAGATAAAAAATAAAAAGTGAGCTGGAGTTGCAGCCCAGCGGTGGAACACTTGCAAAGTGTATGTGAGGCCCTGGGTTCAATGCCCCAAGTACCATAAAAGAGAAAAAAAAATTAAAAGAATAAAAAGAAGAAAGAAATTTCACCAGCCCAGAGGGGCTGGAAAGGATGCTGGGACTCTCTCAAGTTGCCTTTACTGAAATTCCTAAAGTCAGAAACATATTCTGAAATGTGACTTTATATTTTCTGCATATCTGTTTTATTTTTTTAAATAAAAAATATAAGAAAACTTTTATCTTGGTCAAATCCACAAACAATGCTATTTTTTAAAATGATGGTTTAACACGGTTTAACAGAAACCCTTTCTTTTTTGAAATACAGATTTGCCAGAAGTTGCAAAGGCAGTATAGAGAGGCGTTGTGTCCTGTTCACTCATTTTCCCTCATGGTTTCACCTATGTAACTACAGTGCAATAGCAAAACTAGGGCTTGTGTGTTGGTATGATATGTGTGCAGAGTTCTGTGTTGCTTTTTCACATTGTGGCTTCATGCAACCAAAACTGTGATCATATACAGAACTATTCCACTATCCTGAAGACCTCCCTCTGATTACCTGTATAGTCACACCCTTTCCCTTGGACATGCTAGGCAGGCACTCTACCACTGGGCTAAACAGATACATTTGAAATGTCCAGTGTCTCTCAGTAGTGCTAAGAGAATCAAGGGAAATGGATTTTGGGTATGCTCACTGCTATAATTTGGTTCTGGAGTGTCCTCCAAGGGCCCATGTGTTAAAATCATGGTCCACAGCTTAGTGCTACTGGAAGGTGGTGGGATCTTTAAGTGATGGAGCCTAGTGGGAGGTTTTAGGTCATTAGGGGCGTGCTCTTGAAAGGGATTGGAAGACGCTGGTCTCCTCCTCTCTCTCTATTTTGATTCTGGGTTGCCCTGAGGTTGCAACTTGCTCCAGCACGTACTCCCTGCCAGGATGTGCTGCCTTACCACAGGCCCAAGAGAAACAGAGCCAGGTGACCATGGACTGAAACCTGAGAAACCAGGAGCCAAACAAAACCAAACCTTTCCCTCTATTATAAATTTATTATCTCAGGTATTTTGCTATAGTATCAGAAAACTAACACAATCACTCTTGAACCAGAGAAAGGAGGAGACTGAATATTTGTAGGAGCCAGAAGAAGTTGTGGAAACAGGAATTGTAAGGGGGAACCCCAAAGGAAGGAGCATCAACTTAAAGGGAGTGTCTTCCAATGGATCTCATTTCCGGGGGTGCAGCTTCTGTTTTACAAAATCCCCCTCCCTCTACAAGGGAATACAAAGGACATAGGAGACCAGCAACTGCTAGGGAGGAGCTCATTCTAATTTTAACCACTGTGTTCTGTCTGACCTCCAAATAGGCTGTTTGCAATCTGTATCTCCCTTTATGTATTATGTGGTAGCAAATTATCTCTTCTGTCTTCATTGCTTGGGACTGAGTGTGAAATACTAGGGGTACTAAAAGTCTATACACATTTTAAGAGATGTCATCTATGTATTACTTTTCAATTACTTTGAATTGAATAATGGTAGCAATATATAGTATGATGCTCACTCAAAAGATGGTGTTGATGGAATGAATGCTAGCCCTGCCATGTGACAGGCAGGACTGTCAAAGAAAAATAGTGGAAGAATAGTTGTCGTTCAAGGAGCACAAGACCATTTTGAAGTAGTGTTTGAAATTCAAGAACATTGGGGAAGTACAATGACAAGGGAGGTATGACTATGAAACAGAACCTCCGATATGACTAACAATTGCATGCACTTGTGATGGGTTTGAGATGCATGGTACTGTGGGTGATGTGCATAAGGAAATATCCAGGAGGCATTGCACAGCAACAAGCTCTGCTTCACTGCTGTGGTAACCACTTTGTTTATCAGTATATATTGAGCACTACAATTTTAATACAGTTGTTTTTCCTTTCTTAAAAAGTATATGCATTTTTTGGCACCCTCTGTATTTTTGTCAAAATATGCACTCATTTTTCTGGGTATCTGCCTATTCACACATAAAATTAATAAGCTTTTGATCTCAGACAGAAAGCAAGAAGAACCTAAGTTTTCCAACATAAGAAAAAGGGGATGATTTGAATACAAATTAACAGAAGTCAGGATAAAAGAAAAAAAGTGTATATGTGGGGGGATGAGTTCATAGTGGAGGGAAAACTCAGGACAAGACAAAAGGAAAACAGGGGTCCTGGGACCCTGGAGGCAGATGTTCTCAGATCTGATTGGGACTGGGAGACCCCAAAGGGAGCATTTGGTTTTCTCATGGAACCAAGCATTGGGAAGGGCTGAACCCTAGAGGCACAACAGACAAACTCTGAGAAGGAATTTGGAAAACGTTAGTCACCTAGGTTGGAGTTGGGCAAACTCTATATGCTCTGAGGCTTCTCTACTTGTGACATAATTCAATGTAGAATTTTTTTCTCCCAACAATTTATGAAGTGGCTCAGTTTGTTTCAGGTGACTCCTATCCCTTTTGCACACCTCTTTTTCTAGTCCTGGCCCTCATTGTCCTCAGCGTTCATCCTTCAGTGGGAGGGGATCTGTCACTTTACTAGGCTTCCCTAGAAGTCTCGAAGGATGTCTGCTTCTTGTCAATGGCATCTTCATCAGACAGAAAGTTTTAGGGAGATGGCTTAATATCATCCTAGTTCTCTGAAAAATCATACCTCAGTTTCTGTACCTCTAATGACAGTGGTACTTTTTGTTACATAATTTTACGCTGCTATAATAGAATACCACAGCCTAGGGAATTTATAATAATAATTTATTTGGCTCGCAGTGCTGGAGGCTGGGAAGTCAAAGATGGAGGGGTCTCATCCAGGAATGCCTTCTTTCTATGCCATGTTGTTGTTAGGTGCCGTCGAGTCGGTATCTGACTCATAGCGACCCTCTGTACAACAGGGGAAACACTATTGTCAGTGCTTCTCTGCTGTTCATAGAGTTTTCAATGGCAGATTGATTTTTGGGAGGGGGTTGCCAGGTCCTTCTCCCAAGCTTACAGCTTCTGGTGTTCCCAGGCGGTCTCCCATCCAGGTACTAACCAGGCCCGACCCTGCTTAGCTTTCGAGATCTGACGGGATCGGATGCCACAGGGCTACAGCTGCAGTTCTATGCCATAACATGGTGGAAAGTATCACATGGGAAAGCGGGCAAACTTATCCCCCCCTTTTTATTCTTTGCAGTACTGGGAGTTGAACCCAGGGCCTTGCATGTGCTAAGCAAACACTCCAACACTGAACCACATCCCCAGCCTCTATTATGTTTTGAGACAAGTTCTTGCTAAGTTTTGCAGGCAGCCTCTGGCCTCAAACTTGTGATCCCCTGCCTCAGTCTCCTGAGTCACTGGAATTACAGGGGTGTGCCATGGTGCCTGGCCAAACTCATCCTTTTATCAGGAACCCACTCCCACAATAAAAATCCCCTCCCATGATAACTACATTAATCTATTCATGAGGGCAGAGCCCTCATGACCTAATCACCTTTTAAAGTTTCCACTTCTCAATAATGTATTGGGAATTAATTTTCCCAATGAATTTTGGTGGACACATTCAAGCCATAGCACATTATATCAGACTGACTAATAGTTGTATTGTGCGGGGGGAGAGGGGATGTTTCACAGTCCAAGATCACAATCACTAAAAAGGATCCTGCCCTCTGATTTCAGATGTTAAGGTTGTGAGGGACCAGGAAGATATCACTCCAGTACAGCTCACAATGTGCTTGGGAGTATGTGAAGCCTGTTACATGTATTATCGCATTTGACAATTCAATATTAGTATGAAACTAGAGCTACTATCATTACCCTCATTTTATAGGTGGAGAAACTGAGGCTCAGAAAGTTTATGTAACTTGCTAAAATACCAAGAGTAGGAAGTGGCCAGGGTGCTGGGCCTGGTGGTGCATGTCTGTAACCCCAGCGACTTGGGAAGTGGATGTAGGAGGATCGTGAATTAGAGGCCAGAGGCAGCGCCTCGGTAACTTAGCCAGACCCTGTCTCAAAATAAAAAACAAAAAGGAGGCTGGGCATGCAGCTCCGTGATAGAGCACTTACAAAGCACTTATGTGAGTTGTGTGAAGCCCTGGGTTCAACAACAACAAGAACAACAACAACAACAAGAACAACAACAAGAACAACAACAAAGTGAGAAAGTGGCTAAGAAGTTTGACCCCAGAGCCAATTCTCTGAGTCACAGTCTCCTCCTGCAGCTTTCTCAATTGGTGACTATACTTTCTCCTACACCCTCCATTCCACTAGGCCTGGCAGAACACCCCCATCTTCTCCCCCTTCTCTAAATTGCTCCGTTCTGAAGTTCATATCATCAGACTGTGTCATTCACACCCACCCATTGTTGTGGTCATCTGGAACCTGGGTTATTCCCCTCATTTCTCAACGATCCTGGTTTCCAGTTCATGATGATTCTATTCCTGTCTTATTTTTTTGGTGATTTCAATGTGCATATAGGTGATTCTAAAGCCGGGTGTGGTGGCACATGCCTATAACCTCAGCACCAGGGAGGCTGAGGCAGGAGGATCGGCATGAGTTCAAGACCAGTCTGGTCTACACAATGAGTTCCAGGACAGCCTGGGCTACACAGTAAGACCTGTCTCAAAAAACCAAAAACAACACAACACAAAACAAAACAAACAAAAACTCAACCCAACCCAAAACAAAACCATATAGGTGATCCTCAAACTTTGGTTTTGCAGGTCCATGAAATCTGCTCTAACAATCTTGTCTTCCACCCTCTCCATCAGGCACAAATCCCTGTGGCCAGGCCTAGATAAACACATCATTACCAGTAACCAGTATTCTTAGTTTCAATATCCCATTCTCTTTCCATTAACTCCTATTTTCCAGGCTAGTTCCTATAGGGTTGAACTTTTTATACCTTACAACACCAGGAACTCCAGTACATTAACCCGCTGTTTATTTACTGCATTCTGCTCCCTGAATACTGATCTCCTCTTGACTTAGCTTAAATTCCTCATGGTAACTCCTGCACACACCTTGGACTCCCTTGTTCTTCTGTGGCTTTTTTTTTTTTTTTTGGTGGTCATGGTGTCCAAATCCAGGGTTTCACACATACTTTTGCATGCTCTCCTAACACTGAGCTGTACCCCATCCCTTTTTTATTTTTTATCTTGAGACAGGGTCTCGCTAAGTTACTCAGGTTGCCTCTAGCATTGAACCTGTGATCCTCCTGCCTCTGCCTCCTGAGTCTCTGGGATTACAGGCTTGTATCACCACACCTGGCTTCCTTTTGTGGCTTGAATACACGCTCTGGACAATCAGAGCCTGCCTCCTCTGCCTGTACTGGTACAGCTGCTTGAGGCTGGGGAAAACACAACCAAATTCACACAAGTGCCCCCCCAAACTGAAACTGTTTGACAAAAGACCAACTCTCTCAATTTTAATTCATAATCATTAATCTCAGATGAAGCTCACTCCTCATTAGTATAGCAACGAGTATCCCCACCTATCTCGTGGGAGAGCAGGGTTCAATTCCCCCACGGAGAGAAGTGCAGTTCCATTTTAGCCTGTAGCCATACCACTGTGGTGTCCAATCCTGTCAGATCTCAGAAACTAAGCAGGGTCGGGCCTGGTTAGTCCTTGGATGGGAGACCTCCTGAGAACACCAGATGCTGTAGGCTTTGGAGAAGGACCTGGCAACCCACTCCCAAAAAACATTCTGTCATTGAAAACCCTATGAATAGCAGAGAAGCACTGACAATAGTGTTTTGCCTGTTGTACATAGGGTCGCTATGAGTCAGACACCAACTTGATGGCACCCAGCAACACCACCACCACCACCACCACCACCAACAACAACAACAACAACATCAATCTCAAATGGACCCTTAATGGTCCCAGGCAATCAAAATTCCTTAATCCATGCTCAGTCCCACTCTCCCAGCTGATTGCTTCATTTCTTCTCTGTCCTCAAACCTCCAAACTTTCTCTATCCTCACTCTCAGCTGATGACCTTAGTTTCTACTTTGCTAAGACAATGAAGAAAAGAAGAGGATTTTTACACTCTACTACCTGCCTATGGGGCTGGGATTTAGCTCAGTGGGTAGAGCACTGCGCTGCAGTCTCTGAGGTCCTCAGTTCAATTCCCAGCACCGCAAAAATGGGAGAAGGATGTGGCAATCCACTCCCAAGGCAATCCCGAAACAGCCATTGAAAACCCCATGAGGGTCGCTATGAGTCAGATACCGACTCGATGGCACCTAACAACAACAACACCACTTGCCTATACCAGCATTGGTTTCCTTATCCTTTGCTTGCCTGCATGTTACCGTCGGTAACTCACTCTTGCTTCTGATCAGACAACTGGATTCCACCTCTCTCCGGCCTCCGCCATCACTACCGTTTCCCCTCTCTATTGGGAAATCCCCATTGGCATATAAACATGTTGCTATTCCTGTAATCTTAAAACAAACTTTTCTTAACCACAATTCGTCCAGTGGCTTGTCCTATTTTCTTGCTCTCTTTCTTTCTTTCTTTCTTTCTTTCTTTCTTTCTTTCTTTCTTTCTTTTTCTTTCTTTCTTTTCCTTCCGTCCTCTCTCCTCATCCTCCTTTCTTTCCTCATCTCTTTCTTTCTTTTTCTTTCTTTCTCTTTCCTTCTTTCTTTCTTTTTTCCTTTCTCTCTGTCTTTCTTTTTCTTTCCTTTTTCCTTTTTCTTTTTCTTTCTTTTTTCAGTGCTGAGGATGGAACTCAATGCCTTGCTCATGGTAGGCCATTTCTCTACCATTGAGCTACACCCCAGTGCTGACGTGGCCTTCTTTACTCTCTTTTGCAGTGAATTCCTTAGAATAATTATTATAAAGAACTCTCACTCTGGTTACTCTTCTCCCATTCTCATTCCAACTCCAGGCTGACTCTCCCCCTATCATTCCACCAGCCTGTGCTTTTCTGGGCCACCAATGATGGCATCCTGCATAAGACTTGATCCTCATCCCCATCTCACCTTTGACACAATTTCTTCCCTTGGGCTCTGGGCTTTCCTCCTCCCTCTGAAATACTGGGCTCTGGGCTTTCCTCCTCCCTCAGTGGCTATCAGTTGTCTGATTCAGTGGCCACTGGCTTAATCAGCATGGCTTAATCTGAGGCAAGACCCTCTGCTTTCTCTACCCAGACTGGTTGGTGGGATCAGGCACTGTTCTCAGCCCTGGTGATTATTGAGTATGGTTCCCTCTAATAATCTCCGTATGTTTTCTGCCATCCCAGGGCTTCAAACTGGAACTCAAACCCAAATCTTGAACCTGTTGCAGTTTAAGCATTTTTTGTGGTGAAACCGTGTAATAATACTTGTGCATAGGTTTAAACCCTATGTGTAGATATCAGGGCTTCAAACTAAACCTGAACCTGAACCTTGAAGTTGTTCCAGGTCATTTTTAAAAATCCCAGTTCAATCATTTGTCATAGGCTGAAGAGATGTCAGTAAGATCAAAATAAGAAGTTCCTTTGTTAAGGTTTTTCTACTGAGGGAATTTCCCTTCAGTAAAGAGAGGTTATACATTGTATAGGTTTAAGAAAAAAGTCACAAGAGAGTTGTCTAGGCATGTCTCAAAGAAACACAGAATTATAGAGGGGAAAGTAAAACTTAAGGGTTACATACATTTTGATTCCCAGCATGGTTTATTGCTGTTTTACCATTTTCATTGTTTAAAATGTCTTTCAAGAATAACGTCTCCATGCAGGCAGTTCTCATAGCAGTCTTCTTGGTGGTTGTGTCAAAGGCCTCAACTTTCAGCTGGTGAGATTCAAACCAGATCCTTTTTACCTTTCCATGTTCCCAAATTTTCCCTGCCTTTTTATCCTGCTTCAATTCCAGCTCTCTGGAGGCTGAGGCAGGAGGATCTACCTGAGTTCAAGGCCAGTCTGGGTTACATAGCAAGTTCCAGGCCAGCCTGGGCTACACGGTAAGATTCTGTCTCAAAAAACAAACAACAAACAACAAACAACAACAACAACAAAAAAGATTAGTAAGCCAGTAAGCCAGTAAGATTAGTAAGTAAGTAGTACAAACCGGTACCCTGTCTCATAAAAATACATAGTGATTCAAATTATGGACAAAAATTTCATACTACTCCCTCCTTAAGGAATATTTAGAGATTGGAAGAAAATTTGCCTGAAAAGCTGTTATATTTACAACTATGTATGTGAGAAAATTAGGACCTTAAGGTGTACAATCAAAACAAAATTCAAAACTATATTGTTATCCTTGCCGGGCATGTTGATGCTTGCCTGTAATACTAGCAACTTGGAAGGCAGAGACAGGAGGATTGCGAGTTCTAAGCCAGAGGCAGCCTGCATAACTTAACCAGACGCTGACTCAAAGTGAAAAATACAAAATGGGCTGAAGGTGCACAGCCCAATGGTAGAGCATTTGCAATGTGTGTGCAAGGCCTTGGGTTCAAAACTTTGTTGTTGTTGTTAGGTACCGTTGAGTCGGTGTCCGATTCATAGCTTGACCCCATGTACAACCGATGACACACTGTTGTCAGTGCTTCTCTGCTATTCATAGGGTTTTCAATGGCTGTTTGTTTTTTAGGAGTGGGTTGCTGGGTCCTTCTCCCAAGTGTTCCCTAGGCTGTTCTCAAACTCACGATCCTCCTGCCTCATCTTCCGCAGCTTGATTCCTGGCGTGAGCCACCATGACTGGCTGGTTCAAACCTTAAGTGCTCTCTGAGGCCCTGGGTTCAATCCCCAAGCACCACAAAAATGGGACAAGGACCTGACAACCCGCTCCTGAAACAATCCTGAAATGTTCTCACTCATATGAGAGAGCTGACTTAAAATTACAAGAAGGAAAAATTCTACTCAAAGGTCAGATCACATTAAAAGGGGGGGAGGGAAGATAAGAATGAGGTCAATATAAATAGACTAGAAATCCCATGTAATTGTTCTAACAAGATAGAAACAAAGACCACTACAGGAAAAGTTTCTATCTTAAACAGAAATGGAACCCAAGGACATATAGAAAAATACTATATAGTAAAAGATAGAGAAGACTTGGATGGGAAACTTAGATGGGAAGGGGGGGAGGGGGGAAACATAGAGGAGGGTAAGGGGTAACCTATATGAATAATGCT
>VMDO01024648.1:0-29395 GCA_007922755.1 Pedetes capensis | reverse complement strand
CTAAGAAATCCACACCTAGATTTTAGACTTCAAGCCCCTAAAACCATGAGATAATAAATTTTTGTTAAGACATCCAACTTGAGGTACTTTGTTATGACGGCCCCTGGAGAAACTAACACATATGAAAAGGCATATTATTAGAATATTAGGATATGTATTTAGAAGACCTAAAGCAACTTTGAAAAAGAATAAAATAAGAGGTATCATGCTATCTGATTTCAAGACTTATTATATAGTTAATCAAGATCATGTGATATCTATTGGATGGAACAGACTAGAGAACCCAGAAATTGACCCACACAAATATGTCAAAATAACTTTTGACAAAGATGTAAGTACAATTTAATTCTAGGAAGATAGTTTTTTCACCAAATGGTATTAGAGTATAATTGAACTTACATAGACCCAAAAAATATAAATCCCAAACTCTGCCTCATAATTTTATATAAAAGTTAGCTCAAAATAGGTTTAGATGTAAAATGTAAACTCACAAAACATTTACAAGAACACATAGGAGAAGATCTTTGAGATATAGAACATGGTGAAGATTTCTTAGACATGACACCCAAAATACACTCCATACAAAATAAAACTTGATAAATTGGACTTCATTTAAAAAAAAAAAAAACTTTGGCCCCGTGAAAGATCCCGCTGAAAACTGACACCATGGTACACGCCTGTAATCCAAGATATTCAGGAGCCCGAGGCAGGAGGATCGCAGATTTGAGGCCAGGGACAGCACATACAACTTTGTGATACCCTATCTCAAAATATAAATTAATAAAGGGCTCAGTGATAGAGCACTTGCCTAGCAGTATGAGGCCCTGGGTTTACCTCCCATACTGCAAAAAAAAAAAAAAAAAGGAAAAGAGGAAAGATTCTATAGAGAGGATGAAATGATAAGCTACAGACTAGAAGAAGGAAATATTTATAAAACAGTTATCAAAAGACTAGTATAGTACTATCTAGAATATATTTTTCAAATCTTAAAATTCAGCAATAATCAAAAATGAATATAGCATATTTGTCCAAATATACATGAGAAAGAGAAACAAAGAAGTATTTTTATTAAAGATTATATAATGATGACAAAAAAACAGGAAAAGAGGTTCAACATCACTAGCTAATAGAGAAATGTCAGTTAAGACTGAGATGAGGTAGCACTATATATCTATTGTTGTTGTTGTTGGGTGCTGTCAAGTCGGTATCTGACTCATAGTGACCCTACATACAACAGGCGAAACACTATTGTCAGTGCTTCTCTGCTGTTCATAGGATTTTCAATGGCAGATTGATTATTGGGAGCAGGTTGCCAGGTCCTTCTCCCAAGCTTGCAGTATCTGGTGTTCCCAGGCGGTCCCCCATCCAAGTTCTAACCAGGCCCGACCCTGCTTAGCTTCCGAGATCTGACGGGATCGGATGCCACAGGGCTACGGCTGCAGGCCTATATATCTATTAGAACAGCTAAAATAAAAAGTAGTGGTACTATCAAATGTTAGCAAAGATGTAGAGAAAATGAATCTCTCATATATTGCTGGTAGGATATGAAATGTTATAGCCACATTGGAAAACAGATTTGTCAGTTTGTTAAAACACTAAATGTATACTTACCATATTGTACAGCAATTGTACTCCCAGACATTTGTTATAGGTAAATGAAAACTTGTATTTGCACAAATGTCCACATTTGATTGTTTGCCGCAGATTTATTTATAGCCCAAAATTGGAAACAACTAAAATGTCCTTCAATAGATGAATGGTTAAACAAACATGGAATAATTGTTGTTAGTGTTGTTAAGTGCCTTGGAGTCAGTTCCAACTCATAGTGATGCTATGTACAACAGAATGAAACACTATCCAACACTGTACCATGCACAGGATCTTTTTATATTTGAGCCCAATGTTTCAGATATTATGTTTCTTCTCATTTTGAGTCATGCCACATCAGCAAAAGGAGGCTTTACTCCATTCCTGTCATTAAGGTTAACTCTACTTTGAGGAGGCAACTCTTCCTCAGCTGTCTTTTTAATGCCTTCCAACATGCAGTCTCATTTTCCAGCATTATATTTGACTGTGCTTCTCTGATATTTATAGGGTTTTCAACAGCTTATTATTTTGGGGACAACTCAAAATGAGAAGAAACATAGTCACTGCAACAATGGGCTCAACCATAAAAAGATCGTGTACATGGCACAGTGTTGGGTAGTGTTTTGTTGTGTTTTACATAGGGTCACTATGAGTCAGATTCTTCCTATGGACACCTAACAACAAACAATTGTTTTGAGTGTGGGCTGCTGGATCCTTTTCCCTAGTTTGACTTAGTCTGAAAGCTCAGCTGAAATCTGTCCACCATGGGTGGCTCTTCTGGTATGAGAGGTACCATGGAATACTACTGAGAAATGAAAAAGGACCAAACACTGATATAAGCAACAACTTGACATGATCTCAAATTGTTAAGCTGAATGAAAAAAGTCAGTTTCAAACAGTCACATATTGTATAATTTCATTATATAACACTCTGGAAATGACAAAATTATAGAGACAACAGCTTAGTAGCTGCCAGGGGTTAGGGATGATGGTTTTGTTGGGATTGTGTGACTTTAACAAGGTAGCATGAAGGAGACATTTTGTAGCGATGGAATAGGTCTATATCATAACTATGATGGTGATTATATAAATCTACAAAAATAATATGGAAAATTTACAAAATAATACTAAACACATGCACTGTACCAACACTGATTTCCTGGCTTTGATAGTGTACTATAGTTATTTAAGATATAACTTTGGAGAGACTTGGCAAGGAGTGAACAGGCCTCTTAGTACCAGTTTTGCAACTTCCTGTATCTCTAATTATTTTCAAATAAAACTTTTATTTTAAAAAAAGTAGGTTCTTTTTCTCCCCAGCATCTAACATGGTACCTGATAACTGGTAGGCACTTGATAAAGTTTGCTGAATGAATTAAAAAGCTTTATTTTTTGTGTATCTGTTCATCAAAATTTGGAAATATGAATGATTATTAAATGCAGTTTAGCAGAGAAAATTATTTAGCATAAGGAACATAGGAACATATGGAAAATGATAAAAGAGGTCTTTTGTTGCAAAATGTTTCAGAAACCACTCTATTATGTTGACATCAGTATTTACTTTCACCATTGTCCACATACATCCACGTGCAACAGCCTTACAACTCCAAATTAGAAGAGGACATAGTAGAAAAAGACATTTGGGAAAAGGTAGTACAGCTAGACAGAGCACAATGTAATGGCAAAATAATGTGATAACAGGCAATGGACAACTATCCTGTCAGGTAATGGAATATATGTGGTAGAAGGACTGGAAAAAAGCAAATCTTTCCACAGAAAAAACTCAAATATAGAATAAAGTGTCAGTCATGAACATATAAGATAAGCATCTCCTCAGTTTCAGATTTTGAGTAAAAGGTGGATTCTGGTCATAAGAAACAAGAACACAGGCAAGTTATTGAATGGAGGTCCAAGACTTGCTATTATGTCTAATAGCAATTCACTCAACTCTTGAACCTCAACTTGCAAGTTGAAAAAAATCAAGGAATAAAAATAACTTCATGGAATTTCTGTACATACAAGACTATCATGGTATCTGGCACAATGCTATAAAATGGTAGCAATTAATTTATTATTACTATTGTTAGACTGGGTTATAAATCTCCAAGCTATAAAGTGGCCTCTTCTAATAATGTAGACTAAAGTCCCCCTTGTTCTCAGAGAATGGAGCTCCAAAGTGGACATTAGGAAGTTTTAGTGGTATGGATTGATGGAATTTAAGGACAGAAGGGAGATCAGGGTGATGTCTTGGGCTACAATAGAAATAAGTCCAGAACATCAAGACACAGGTTGGGTTTTTCTTGAAGACTAGAGCAATGGATTCTGAACAGTTCTTGGTTTTCAGATTACTATGATTTGCATCAAAAATATGAGCAGTGCACTTGCTTTAACAGAAAAGATTAGCATGTGAAAAGGGGGAGCACTGTGTATTTACACAGAATTGAAATGTTCTCTGAAAAACATCAACCTGGCACACTCTGTGAAATTCACTCCATTTATCTGCCAAGGAAAACTGAAAGAGAACATTAAATTTGTATTTCAGTCTATAACCAAGGCAGAGTCAATCTTTTTTCTTTTTCCTATTAAAAAGAAAGGAGAACCACTCACATCATTCCCTCGATATTCCTTTAACTCAAAGCCATTTAGTTGTACACAGGTCATAAGAGCACTTAGTAACTAAAATAGAAGATTGAGTACAATTGTAAGAGAAAGAAGAGGTTGAGGCAATATTCTAGTTGCTTAGCCAGCTAGAGGGAAGAAATAGGTTCATTAAGTGTCTAGCCCTAGCTTAATATTTGAAAAAGCATAGGCTTTGAAATAAGAACCTGACTAAACTTTGTCTTCTAACTCTATAAAAGCAATAATAGAATACATACTATCTACATTGTGTAACTGATGTGAAGCTTACTATTCATATTTTCCAAAAACTAGCCTGGGAGAAGGGCCTGGCAATCCACTCTCAAAATCATCTGCCATTGACAACCATATGAATAGCAGAGAAGCACTGCCAACAGTGCTGGGCATGGTACAGTGTCGGGGAGAGTTTCATTCTGTTGTACATAGGGTCACTATGAGTCAGACTCGACAACATCTAACAACAAGAAGCCTGGTTGTAGGAAGAAAGAATTGACTGTCTCTTTCAATTATTTTTCTGTCTTAGTACTGTGACCTTAGGAAAATTACTTGAACTCTATGATCCACAGTTTCTTCATCTATAAATTGGCAATAATAAGAGGCTACATGTTACTTTTAACATACAAACAAGATAATAGATATAAACTACCTAACACTAAGCCAGAAATACAGTTGAAGTTCAGGAAATAGTAGGCAGTATCGTAATAGGTGATACCTAGAACTAATTCTTTCAATAATTCTCAGACTTGTATTTTCTTCCAAATTGAATCTCTTTGATAAACTCTAAATGATTGCTTGATACCATCCCAAAGAAAACATCACACCACACATGATTATTTGCTTCATTATTTTGGTGCTGTTTTTAAAGGTTTGTAAAAAAAATATTAAGAAACTTTTTAATTCTTTAAATTGACAGATACAATTATATGTATTCACCAGGTACAAAAGGATATTTTGAAGTATATATACATTGTGGAATAAGTGAGTCTAGCTAATTAACTTATGCTTTACCCCACATAATTATTTTCTTCTGAAACCACTTTACAACCACTCTCAGCATTTTAGAGAATAGAATACATTACCTACAGTCACCATATTGTAAATACATCTTCTGAACTTATTCTTCCTATATAACTTAAATTTTATGTCCTTTGCCCTAATCTCTCCAGCCCTCCACTCCATACCACCACCACTCTAGTCCCAGGTATTTTCTACTTCTATGAGTTTAATTTTTTTAGCTTCCACATGATGGGAACATGTGATATTGGTCTTTCTGTACCAGATTTACATCATGTAACATAATGTCCTCTGAGTTCATTAATGTTGTTACAATGACAGAATTTCCTTCCTGTTTATGACTGAATAATATTTCATTTTTTAATTCATCCATCCATTGATAAAAAATTAGGTTGATTTCATATCTTGGATTTTATGAATCAGGCTGCAGGAAACATGCGAGTACACATATCTCTTTCATGTGTTGATTTCTTTTCCTTTGGATTAGTTTTTTTAATGGTTTCAGTATATTCAGGAATGTATACCAGTACAACAAATGAAAAGGCTTTCCTTGAATGTATTTGACTTTTTAGTGCCTTTTCATGCTTTTTTTTCCTTTTTGCACAAGTTTCTACCCTTCATTCTCTTTTTTATTTTTAATGTGTGAAAAGACATTTTACTTGCCATCATACCCTCCTATAATTCTGGGTTCCCCAGCAAGTTGAGCCAGAGTGTTAGGCTTTTCCTAGTTTAGGGGTTTCACAAAAGAAAAAGGCAGGAAACGTGCTCAACTCAGGAAATAGAGCAGCAAGAGAGACAATTAGTCCCAGTATAAAATGTTTAATTAACTTAAGAATGGTTTTGATTTCTCAGAACAAAGGATTTACTATATGTTGTGCACAGGGCTCTTATTAGACCACCGAGACAAATGTCACTCTGTGGCATTTAAAAATTTTAACTCAATTAGATACAAACAAATTGAAGAAAACCTAGTTCAACCAATATACAGATTTTTAAAACAAAAATAGTGTGATCTAAAACCCCATTTGAACTCTGCATTATAATTTGTAAAAATTAAGGTTCTTTCCTTGGGCCCTAAGACACTTCTTGAATCATCCTTACCATCCAAATCAGGAGGGTAATTCAAGAGTTAAATTGTACTTATCAGCTATCCTGGCAACATGCCTCCTGCTAGGAGGTGGGACCCTGCTGAGCATGCTTTTTTTGACATCTCTTTCTAAGCCTTTCTTCAAATCATGAGCACCTGGCCACTGAGGGCTAAAGCTAATTGCGATTAACAGAGGTGCTGGAGTATTTAAAAATGATTTTAGCAGTTATTTCACTTTTTTCAATACTCTATCAGTTGTCCTCGCAGTCTGCATGAAAAAACTGGGTCATACTGGAGTATGCTTAGGAAAATAATTTCTTGGGTACCAGGGCAACTGCTAGAACAGCTTTAACACTGGATGCTCTTACAAACCAAAACATGCTTTTTGATTAATTGAAACAGTTGAACCTCTAATTTTAACAGAGGAAGAAAAAGAAGTTGAGACTAGGGAAACATCTGATATTTTCAAGAGATACAAGAGTAATTATTTCAAGGAAATAAAATAACCAAACTAGATAAGAAAGAAGAATTGGCTTGTAGAGATGCATTGTAACCCGACAGATAAGCACTTATACCCAGTACATGAATTTGTTTCTATAACAGCTTGGGGGAAAATGCATCATCTCCACAGTTTGTTAAATATCAATTCCTGTAGGATTTTCTAGAGTGTGCATTTGTAAACAGCAGTTAAATTCATTCCAGCCCTGTCCTGAATTATTCAAATTTTTAATCACAGTGTCCAAAATCATGAGATTTGATGGCAGAATTATTTCTTCAGGTAGTTGCCACATGGTTTTCATTTACCTTCAACCTTGGTAGAGTCAGTCAAGTTGAAGACCCCATAGGTGGGAAGATGCAACCAATGACTGGTGTGAGAGCCAATTGTTCAAATCAGTCTGTTAGGTGGATGTTAGATTTATTAACTTGACAGCCAGAACATGATGGTGCTCAAAACAGCTGCAACCACAGGAACGAAGGGGCAGGTGTTATGCTGTAATTAGGATTTGTCATTTTAGTCTTAGGGATGTCTTTTCAGGGGAGGAGAACAAAGGAGGGAAACATTCTGAGACTTCAATTGAAAAAGCTGTTTAAATTGTGTCTCTGTCTTTATTACCTCTCTACCTTACAACATCTTAAAGTATACGACAGATTTAGAAAAGCTTCAACAAGGTCTTTTTGCCAGACTTGGAAACATAGTTTTGTCCCAGGTTCTTTGATCTAGGAAAACTTTCATTCCCTTTTCTTTCCCATCCTCCCACTTTCTCTCCAACTCTAAAACGAATGTATTTAGCTGCTGGGCCTGTACATTATACTGGAAGAATGCAATGAAATATATGTTCTCAGCCTAGGAGAAGCAGAGATTTAACCAAGGGCTAATTTGGCCCATGTGTAATTCATTAATGACTATAAAGAGGTTTCTTTTATTCTTCACATCCTTGCTCTTTCCCAACCAGTGATTTCAGAGAAATTAAAAGAAAAATAATTTAAAAGTCAGATATAATTAGTAGCCTGCAGCTGTAGCCCTGTGGCATCCGATCTCGTCAGATCTCGGAAGCTAAGCAGGGTCGGGCCTGGTTAGTACCTGGATGGGAGACCACCTGGGAACACCAGAAGCTGTAGGCTTGGGAGAAGGACCTGGCAACCCCCTCCCAAAAATCAATCTGCCATTGAAAACCCTATGAACAGCAGAGAAGCACTGACAATAGTGTTTCCCCTGTTGAACAGAGGGTCACTATGAGTCGGATACCGACTCTACGGCACCTAACAACAACAACATCATAATTAGTGGAAAAGGAAGTTCTGGGGAGATAAATCAGCCACTCAGAATGGACCCTTATGCCATCTCCAAATTACCTACAGTGATGGTTTCTTCCTAGAAAAATTAGATTTTCCAGTTGGGCGCAATGACACACACCTGTAATCTCAGCAATTCTGGAGGTGAAGGCACAAAGATCACAGGTTCTAGGCCGGAGGCAGCCTGAATAACTTAGCAAGACCCTGTCTCAATTTTAAAAAAATTAAAAAGGGGCTGGGAGCGCAGCTCAGTGGTAGAACACTTGCAAAGTATGCATGTGGCCCTGGGTTTAGCCCCCCAGTACTGCAATATATTTGTTATTGTTGTCAGGTGCCATCGAGTGAGATCCAAATCAGCAATCTTCATATGTGTGTGTGTGTGTGTGTGTGTGTGTGTGTGTGTGTATGTGTGTGTATCATATATCATGACACATATATCATGACTCAATCAACTCAAAATGGATCAGAGATCTCCAGATAAAACTAGACACACTAAAACTACTAGAAAATATAGGGAACACACTCCAATTCATAGGCATAGGCAATAATTTCTTAACAAGTATCCAATAGCCCAGGAAAGTACACCAAGAATTTACAAATGGATTACATAAGACTAAAGAGCTTTTGTATAGCAAAGGAAATAATTAATAGAGTAAAAGGAGAGCATATGAAATGGGATAAAATATTTTCATCCTACACATACAACCAATGATTAATATCTAGGATATACAAGGAAATGAAGAAATGAAACTCAGAACAACAAATAACCCAGTAAATAATGGTGGCAAAAAAATGAACAGAGAGTTCTCAAAAGATGAAATACAAATCGCCAATAAACACATGAAAAAATGTTCAATATCCCTAGCCATCAGGGAAATGAAAATCAAAACTACACTGAGATTCCATTTCACCCCAGTCAGAATAGCTAACATCAACAAAATAAACAACAAATGCTGGAAAGGATGTGGAGAAAAGGATACTCTTACACTGCTGATAGAACTGTAAATTAGTTCAGTCACTATAGAAATCAATATGGAGGTTCCTCAGAAAACTAAAAATAGAACTACTATATAACCCAGCTATACCACATCTAGGAATATACCCAAAGGAAGATAAATCATCATACCAGAGGGACACCAACACTTCCATGTTTATTGCAGCACTCTTCACAATTGCAATTTTCTAAGATTAGAAAATACAAGTTGACACAATATGAGGGGAGAAGGGACTAGTGGGAGAGAGTAGACAATGGGAAAGAGGGAGGTGTAGGGGGAACAACTTATAGGAGAAAAGAGACAGAGAAAAAGTGCAAAATACAGTATTCCATTCTATGATAATCAAAAAAAATCATGTTGTTTTTGTTAGGTACTGTCGAGTCGGTATCCGACTCATAGTGACCATCATAGGGTTTTCAATGGCTGACTGTTTCGGGATTGCCTTGGGAGTGGATTGCCAGGTCCTTCTCCCAATGATAATAAAAAATCATGTAATAACTCATAATTGCATACAATTTCATTACTTGTTCATCAAAATTTTTCTCTTTTATGTCTTCTTTTCTGTACAAAGTTTAAGGAGATGAAAGTGTAAATAATCCTGATTTGATTATTGCATAATAAATATATGAACTGAATTATCACTGTATATCCTATCAATATGTAGAATTAAAATACTAATGATAAATGAATTTACTTTCCTCTGTCTCTGACCCTGTACTGAAATCTCACACAGTGGCTCATGGGTCCTGACTTAAATATACAAGATCCAAAATGACTGTAGAGGCATCTAGCACTTATTTCCTCATCCACAAAGAGGAACAAAAGCAACAGCTCTTTGGCTGCATTTTGAGATGACTAATCATAGTCCAACAGTGATAAGCAAAGGAGAGGCTAGGATCTTTTAAGATTCAGAGACCTGGGACAATAGCATAGGAAGGGAAAGAAAACAGCCCAGCATCTGCCACCCTGGCTGTATAGCTGGTGGAGGAGGAATCTCTCCTTTGCAGGGATAAGGGTGAAAGAGTCCAGTGAAATCTATCAGTGTGAATGTGGCAATTGTAGCTATGGATATTTACAAAATCTGTACAGGCTTTCAGCCCACTTTAATAACTCACCAGAAATCTTTCCAAAGTCTTGTTTGGAAGAGGATTTCATATCATCTCCTAGTGAATATTTAGAGTACTGCAGCCAAATGAGCTATTTCTGAGTTTGGATAGTTTTACAGGTCAGAAACTCTGCATAAGCCCATCCTTGGGCCTCCACAGATCTTTCACTACACTGATTTTGGGGATAGCTTCCTCTTGAACCAAACATGGTCCAACAGAGTGACTATGACCTAAACATGCTTGTTGCTATGCAATGTAAAGGATGGGTTTGTGACATGGAAGGGAATGGAATATGCCACTCTCAAAAAACAGATTGGAGCACTTTCTCTCTAAGATTGAAGGTGTGCCCAACCACATGTGGACTTATACCACTGAAAGGATTATAAACAGGCACCCAAAAGAGCCTCACTTCCCCTCCTTCTGACATCATTCTCAGCCACCTGTTACCTATAGACTGGGTAGGGAACACCAAAGTCCCACTACTATCCCATCCACAATGGTATCCTAAGGAGGCCTTGAACAATGCCATGGCTTCAACTGTTGCCCACTCCTAGATGAGCACTACAGCTGAAGGAATGAGGGGAGGGGGAGAAAAACACCATCTTCAGTTTTTGCACTGCCTCTGGATATACAAAGCCAGAGGTCTAAGAGTAACTCTGCCAGGTGTCAGAAGCAATATGCCTTCCACTGCTACCCTACATTCTTACCTTTTCAGACTGTGCATTGTTGTCAGGACCACAGTGAGCACCACAGATGGGTACTGTGTTCCTTATCACTACCTTTTTTTGTGCAGTGTCTACCCCTATACTGCTGAGAGGTCAGAGGAAAAGTGCTTCAGGTCCCTCCCCACTTGGGCTGACAGTGCCAGGGGCTCTTCTTAATAGCAGAGCTAGCATTAACAATATCTGAGAAACATCTCATCACACGATGGGACCATAATTCCCCTTGTAAGAGTAGCCACACAGTGAACACTCCACATCCACTGCTGTCTGCACTAAACATGCCCAAACTGCTAGAGTGTCCCTATTCTTGCATGGCCCATAAAGATAGTGAGTCTCTCTGACTCTGCCACACTATGCCTTGTGCCCTAAGTCATTAATGACAGTCAAGAAAACTTTACAGACACTACATTATGATGTCCCGCTGGAAACAAAGGCAACATTGCATAACAAACTGGTATCCCAAAACACATCTTTGGGAGAGAACCTCTTACTAAGGACCCATCCCATCAAAATTCTAGAGATACTGATCCATCAAACACACAAATCTCAATGTATGAAAGCACAGTGTAATATATCTTCAAAAGACATAACTCTGGCAACAGATCCCAAATAAATTGATATGAATAAAATATCTGACAAAAATTTAAAAGAATAATTATGAACCAGCTCAATGAGATCCAAGAGGACTTAGAAAAGTAGTTGAATGAAATTAGCAAGACAATGCTGGATATGGATAAGAAACTTGGTGAAGAGACATTTTGAAAAAGAATCAAACTACAGTCTTGGAAATTAAGAGTTCAATAACCCAAATAAAAATAGAGTTGAAAGTACCAACAACAGACTAGATCATGCTGAAGAAATAATATCTGAACGTAAAGACAGGTCTTTTGACTAGCCTGGTCTGACAAAAAAGAAAAAAAGTGGAAAAAATAGCTTTTGAGACCTCTGGGACACCATTAACTGAACAATGTCCACATTTTTTAAATACTTGAAAGGAAGGAAAAAAAATAGTTAATGGCATGGATGGAAAAACTATTCAGTGAAATAGCAGAAGACTTCCCTGATTTATTTGCAGGGGGTCTATAGGAACCCAAATAGATATTACCAGAAAACATATTCACCATGACATGACATATAATAGTCAAACCACCAAAAGTACAAAACAAAGAAAGAATTCTAAAATCTGAAAGAGAAAATTGTCAAGTTATATTTAAGGGTATTACCATTAGACTGGCAGCAGTTTTCTCAACAGAACCCTTGTAGGCCAGGAAGAAATAGAAGGACATATTCCAAGTCCTAAAACAATTCACAGCCAGCAAAACTATCCCTAGAAAGGCTATCCTTCAGAAATGAAGGAAAATAATGTCATTCCATGGCAATCAAAAATTGTGGGAATTCATAATCACAGACCAGTCTTACAAAAGATGCTGATAGAAGTTTTAAATCTAGAAATGAAAGAGAGAAAACTACCATAATTAAAGCATGTGAAAATATAAATCCCCCGGAAGAGCAGATACACAGAAGAGAAATAGAAGATAGTTAAACATTATCAATACAGTAAACTGTCAAAACACAAACATGAACAAAAGAGGAAGAACAAGGGACATGCAAAACAACTAGAAGAAAATCAACAACATGTTCAGAATAAGTCCTTACTTATCAATAATTATCTGAATGTAAGTAGACTAAATTCTCCAGTTAAAAGACACAGACTGGCTGAATGAATAAAAAGGAACCAAAATTGTGTTGGCTATAAGAAATACACTTCACCAATAAAGATACACACAGATGTGAAAGCAAAAGGATAGAAATGATATTTCAAGGAAATGGAAACCTCAATCAAGCCAATCAAGCATTTGTATCTGACAAAGTACAACGTAAGGCAAAAATGAAAAAGAGATAAAAGTCATCATAATATAATAATCAAAGGAATTTATTATGAACATATAATGATTATAAATCTATATGCACCTAACTTTAAAGTACAGCATTTTATAAAGCAAACACTTTTAGACCTAAAAGGACAGATAGGACCCAATACAATAATAATGAGGGACAGCCATTCCCCACTTTAATCAAAGGACAGATCAATCAAACAAAAAATAAACAAAATTGTATCAAAGTTAAACCACACTAAAGATCAAATGCCGGTTGTGGTGGCACACGCCGGTGAACAAGGAGGCTGAGGCAGGAGGATCACGAGTTCGAGGCCAGCTTGGGCTATACATTTTCTGGGCTGGGATTTAGCTCAGTGGGTAGAGCGCTGCGCTGCAGTCTCTGAGGCCCCGAGTTCAATTCCCAACACCGCAAAAATGGGAGAAGGGCCTGGCAATCCACTCCCAAGGCAATCCCGAAGCACTCAGCCATTGAAAACCCTATGAGGGTCGCTATGAGTCGGATACCGACTCGGAGGCACCTAACAACAACAACAACAAAAGATCAAATGGATGTAATAGTCTATCCAGTGGCTATGAAATACACACTCTTTATATAAGCTCATGAAACTTTCTCTAACATGTTGTTAGGTGCCGTCAAGTCGGTATCCGACTCATAGCGACCCTCATAGGGTTTTCAATGGCTGAGTGCTTCGGGATTGCCTTGGGAGTGGATTGCCAGGCCCTTCTCCCATTTTTGTGGTGCTGGGAATTGAACTCGGGGCCTCAGAGACTGCAGCGCAGCGCTCTACCCACTGAGCTAAATCCCAGCCCTTGTCTAACATAGAGAATATGTAATATATTAGGCCATAAGACAAGTACTAACAAATTTAAAAATAAATTATAATAACCAAACATCAATATTTATGGAGTAAAGCAAAAGCAGTACTAAGGGCAAAGGTTATAGCAGTAAGTGACTACATAAAAATAGATTTCACATGAGCAACCTAAGAATGTAGGAATGCAAGAACAAATCATACCCAAAATTAGTAGATAGAAATAGCAAAAGACCAGAGCAGAAATAAAGTAAGTCTTAAAAGCACAAAATATCAATAAAAAATACCTTGTATTTTGAAAAAATAAACAAAATCAACAGATCTTTAGCAAGACTAACCAAATAGAAAGAGAGAAGACCCCCAACAAACAAGACTAGACATGAAAAAAAAAACACATTACAACTAATACCACAGAAATGCAAAGAATTATTAGGAATTAATAGGAGAAACCATATGCAGAAAATTGCAAAAAGGAGAAAAAAATGAACAAATTGAACCAAGAGGACATAAACACCTGAATAGACAAATAATAAAAAATGAAATTGAATTGATAATAAAAAGTGTCCCAACAAAGTACAGCCCACGATCAGAAGATTTTTCTGCTAAATTTTACCAAACTTTTAAAGAAAGATTAACATAATTTCTTCTCAAACTATTCCAAAGAATTATAGGGTAGGGCTCCCTTCCAAACTCACTGTATGAGGTCAGCATTAACATATTACCCAAACCAGAATTATTTGTTAGGGGCTGTCCAATCAAGTCTGACTCATTGGGCTTTCAATGACTGTTTTAGGATTCCTTTGAGAGTGTATCGCTATGTCCTTCTCCCATTTTCAGGGTGCTGAGTATTGAACCCAAAGCCTCAGAGAGTGCAGAGTAGAACTCCACCAACTGAGCTAAACCCAAATAAAAGAAAACTATAAATGAATATCCCTGATGAACATGTTGTTGTTGTTAATAGAATGTAAAAACTCTCAACAAAATACTTGTTGTTCTTGTTAGGTGCTGTCGAGTCGGTATCCAACTCATAGTGATCCTCATAGGGTTTTTAATGGATGACTGTTTTGGGATTGCCTTGGGAGTGGATTGCCAGGTCCTTCTCCCATTTTTTTATGGTGCTGCAAATTGAACTCGGGACCTCAGAGACTGCAGCGCAGCACTCTACCAACTGAGTTAAATCCCAGCCCCCAATAAAATACTAGGAATTCTAATTTAAAACCACATCAAAAAGATAATTTGCCATGATAAAGTTGGTCTCATCCCAGGGATGCAAGCACAGTTCATCATAAGCAAATCAGTAAACAATACAACATATCAACAGAATGAAGGATAAAAAATATTCAAGCATCTCAATAAATGCAGAAAAACCCTTTGATAAATTCAACAACACTTCATGATAGAAGCTCTGGAAAAATTAGCTACAGAGGGATCATACCTCAAAATAATAAAGACTATATAGGCAAAACCACAGGAAACATACTGAATGTGGAAAAGATAAAAACATTCCCTCTAAGGTAAGGAACAAAATATGTGTGTCCAGTCTTGCAGCTATTACTTCATATTCCAGTAGAAGTTTTAGTCAGAACAATGAGATAAGAAAAAGAAATAAAAGGCATATAAATAGGAAAAGACAAAGACAAATTATCCTTTCTTTGTAAACAATATGCTTCTATATACTGAAAAACCCAAAGACTCCACCAAAAAACCATTAGTACTGAAAAATAAATTTAGTAAAATAGAGTAGAAAATCAACATATAATAATCAGTAAGCTGAGCATGATTCAAGTCATTCCAGCTACCTGAGAGGATGAGAAGAGAGGATCACTTGAGCTCACAAATTTGATGTTAACCTGGGCAACATAGTGTGTTTCTGTCTCAAAAAAATTAGTAGCTGTTCTATATGTTTATAATGAATTTCTAAGAAAGAAATCAAGCAATTCTACTCATAACTGCTACAAAAATGCCTAGGAGTCAAATTAACCAAGGACATGAAAGACTTCTACAATGAATATTGTAAAAACACTGATGAAATAAATTGAGGAAACCACAAAAATATGGAAAGATCTCATGTTCATGGATTACAAGAATTAGTATTCTAAAATGTCCATACTATCAAAAACAACATACAGTTTCAGGGTAAACTTCATCAAAATACCAAAGACAATCTTTGCAGAACTAGAAAATAATCCTGAAGTCCATATGAAAAAATAAAAGATCCAAATTAGTCAAAGCAATTTTGAAAAAAAGAACAAAGTTTGAGGTATCACCACACCTCAAGAGAGAAGACAGAGCCTTAGTAACCAAAGCAGCATGGTATTGGCATAAAAATAGGCACATAGAGCAATGGAACAGAATAAAATCTCAGTGATAAATCCACACATCTACAGCCAAGTGGTACTCAACAAAGTTTTTAAAAACATACATTGGAGAAAGGACAGCCTGTTAAATAAATGATGCTAGGAAAACTTATATTTCCCATGCCAAAGACTGAAATCTGGAGTCCTGTCTCTCAATCTGTATAAAAATCAACTCAAAATGGATCACATAACTAAATTTAAGACCTGAACCTCTAAAACTACTAGAAGAAAACATCGTGGAAATACTTCAAAACATTGATACAGGCAATGGCTGTCTGAATAGGTCCCCCAAAGAACAGGAGACAAAAGCAAAAATGGACAAGTTGCATTAGATCAAACTGAAAATCTTCTGTAAAGCAAAGGAAACAATCGGCGTAGTCAAGAGATAGCATATGGAGTAGGGGAAAATACTTGCCAGCTATTTATCTGACAGATAGTTAATATCCAGAATATAGAAGGAACTCAAAAAACTTAATAACAAAAAAATCAAAATGCATAAATGATATGAATAGATACTTCTCAAAAGAAGAAATCCAAACAGAATATATATGAAAACGTACTCATTGGCCATCAGAGAAATACACATCAAAACTACAATAAGATATCTTCTTATCCCAGTTAGAATAGCTAATACCAAAAAAATCAAAAAAATAACAAATACTGGTAAGGACGTGGAGAAAAAAGAAATCCTATATACTATTGGTGGGAATGGAAATTAGTATAGCCATTCTGGAGAACAGCATAGACCTTCCTCAGAGTACTAAAACTAGATCTACCATATGATCCAACCATCGCACTTCTGGGAATATATCCAAAGGAAATAAAATCAAATTCCCAAAGTGACACCTCCAGGCTCATGCTTATTCTGGCACTATTCACAATAGCTAACATATAAAGTCATCACAGGTGCCCCAAAGAGATGAATGGATAAAGAAAATGTTGTATTATACACAGTGGAGTGTTATTCAGCCATAAAGAATGAAATCCTGTAATGTGTTGCAAAATGGATGGAACTGGAGAACTTTATGTTAGATGAAACAAGCCAAACACAGAAAAACTAGTCCTACATGTTTTACCTCATAAATAGAAGTTTTAAAAATAACCTGAATGTAACATAGTCATTACTAGAGATTGGGAATGGGGGGTGGGTAAAGGGAGGTTGTATTTTATCATTGCATGCTACATGCTTATAAGGAAATGCCATACTGAGTTCTATCAATATGTACAAATAATATGTTAATAACATTTTTAGAGAAGTTAATATACATGAACACATCCTTAATTTTCTTCACATCATTGCTTCTCCCTTTGGGTACTTCTTCAGTGTTCACAGATAGTTTGAAATGAGAAATGAGACATAGTCTGGGTCCACTCTTGACATGTTTCCAGATAAAAGGATACCCAGTTAAATTTAAATTTTAGATGAAAAACAAATAAATTTTAGTATAAGTATTTCCAAAATATTGCATGAAACATATTTATACTAAAAACCGTTTGTTATTTACCTGAAATTCAATTTAATTGGGTATGCTGTATTTTCATTTGCTACAGTCTGGCAACCTTACCTTGAGGCTAATGAATTCATTACTGTTGGCTATGGAAAATATGGCCAATAGTAGCTTAAAGTAAAATGACCTCCAAAGAAGAAATAAAACATTTATGTTCTGCAATTATAGAACTTTATTGGTTCAAAGTATTTGTACCTGAATAAATGGACTTTGCCTTTCAGTAGTCTCAACTGTCTTTTTGGCAAATACACATGTAGCAGGACAAAGAAGTTCATGGAATTAATGAGCAAAAAGCATTTGCAAATGAGTTTACGTGCATTCATCTAGCTTTCCCAGAAAGGTTGGTGGTTCAACTTGGGTCAACCCTGGAGCTAGGAACTGAGCCTAATTGAGCACATTGTCTCATATGTCTTCGGAAAAGTCAGGGATCTAGAATTTGGACCACTTAGTTGGTGTTTCTTTTCATGTGAAGGGCCAGGAGGTCAGAATGGGAAAAGCAGTAACCACAAGCTGGACATTAGAAGGGCTTAGCTCCAGCGTGCTTCCAATATTGCCTGGTAAGCTCATCAGAGGAGGCAACATTCTAGTCCATTCATCCCATGTGCATTTATATGGCTTTTCACCAGCAGAGCAAGGAAGAGGAGAGAATGAATGTAGGTTACAGCTGAAAAAGATAGTCCAGGTCCAGATCAATTTATATCAAATCCACCAAAGTAGTACTCACATCATCCACATAATCTTACTTTTGGGGGGACTTTTGCTGCTTGCAGTGGAAAAGTGGGCACTAAAATAATATTATATAATGAGAAAATTATTTCTCTCTATAGAGTAGAAAGAGGAGTTATGAAGTCTGTGGCTAAGATGTTGTGGAAAACATCCTTTTGCTTTAACGTTCTGCTCTAGTTTGGGTCTAAGTATTCATTTATATTTAGTCTGCAATATATGAGACAGAAAAAACATACACAACAATGTCAATGCAAGGCTATTTAAAAAAGATAAAAAAGGGGAAATAGATCTTCCTTCCTCTGGCTAGCTTTTCATGTTTTTTTTTTTTTTTTTCTATACTGGGGATTGAACCCAGGGCCTCACACTTGCATGCTCTGCAAGTGCTGGACCACTGAGCTACACGCCAGCCCACTTTTTTACTTTTTGAGACAGGGTCACATTAAATTACACAGACTGCCTCTGGTCTCAAACTTGCGATCCTCCTGCCTTCACCTCCAGAGTCACTGGGATTACAGTTGTGCACCACCATGCCTGGCTTAGCTTTTCACTCCTAATAAATCTACAACTTCGAAAAAATTACCACTTACCTCAATATGTTCTATCTGCATCATTTTCTAGAAGACAGCCACACTATTATTTCACTTATTCCAAATTAAGAAACTTGACATACACTTTAATTTCTCCCCTGCCTTACCAGTCAAGTCTAATGCTTTGGACAATAGTCTGAGTTAATCCATCAAGCTACAGGTATCTATTTATATGTATGTATATATATATATATATATATATATATATATATATATATATATATATATACACACACACACACACACACATGTGCCATAGTCCAGCTGCAGCCTAGGATCCAGGGGTTCCCGAAGGCAGATGGGGAGTTGGCAATGGTAACAGACACAGCAGCTCAGAGGCAGTGTGTATTTGTTCCGTTTATTTTCCAGATAGCTCAGTGTTGTATACAATCTTTTTAGGCTTAGGTCATGCAAGCAGTAAGAATAGCATATGTAGTTATTCATGAAACGAAGTTTCACAAGCACCTGTTAATCATAAAAACCCATAGTTCAAAACATAAACTGTACTATCTCCAGACACCAAACACTTGGAAGGTCTCTTTCTTTTCAGGCTTTTCTTAAATGATAAGCTATAATAGGGTATTTGAACTCTATCCTTAGTGAACAACAGCCTTTACTCTTTTTCTCTAGCTGGGAACCAAGGTCTATAGATAAGCGCCTCCTCATGCTGTGTATCCACTCTTTTCCCCAGCTGGGAGCCAAGGTCGTCCTTTAGACAGATAAGCACCTCCATGTTAAATTGTCAAGGAGGCTTTTGTGCTGTGGGAACAGGCCTGTGTATTCTTTTGATTGTTCCATACTTTCTTTGTAAACCTTAGCTATCATAGGTGGGGCCACTTCAGTCCAAGTAGGGACTAACAACTCAGCCTGCTGCAGTTGAAGCATAAATTACTTAACACTTGAGTTCCAGGGTGGAAATTGCTGATCAGCTTTAAGTAGAATATTGTCCACATAACCCTTACAATTGGAGGTCATTACCTCTAATTCATTTATAAATTCCCCCAGTCATGTAGTTCTTTCAGCATTTGTTTCATTAGAGTTTAATACAATATTAGTTATGAGTATTAGTCCTAAACATGAAGTGATGATGTACATAATAATTAGAAGCAGTAGTCCTATTCCTAGAAAGTAAAAATCACATTTTCCTTTTCTCCATCCCCATCCATTTCTTGGAAGATGAGTTCCTTGAACCCCCCTTCCCCATATCTGGACCTTGTCAGACAATATGGTTAGAAATGGCTGTGGCACATATGTATATGTATATGAACCATGGTCTCTTCACAGTGCTATGGAAGAAAATGAAATAGGCTAGGTTATGCGTTTTATCAAGGAGGTCCTCATCCAATTAAAAATAAAACAAACCAACAGAAGCCAAGATTCCCAATATAAATTTAGTGCATCTCCCTAGAAAATATGCATATTCATGTGTGTTGAAGAAGTTACAAAGGGCTTCAGAGAAAATAGAGGACTTAAGGTAGGTCTTCGGGGATAAAGATGATTTGGTTAGTAAAACAAAGGAAGGAGTAGGCACTTCCAGGAAGAAGTGGTAAAATAAATAGATACAGGGCATGAAAATGAATGTGATATGTTCTGGGAATTGTACAACAACATGCATGGTGCAGGAAGTATATGCAGAGAAGACTAGGAAAGACATTGTATAAATAGAGTGAGGTTATTATAGGAAGTTGTAAATGTCACATTAAGAAATGGAGACAACTCAATGTGAACAGCACAACTTCATGAGTGTATTGGAAAACTAGGGGATTATAACCCAAACAGGGCTGGGATTTAGCTCAGTTGGTAGCATGCCACTCTACAATCTCTGAAGTACTGAGTTCAATTCCCAGCAGCACAAAAACGGATGTGGCAGTCCACTCCTGAGGCAATCCTGAAACAATCAGCCATTGAAAACCCTATGAGGGTCTCTATGAGTCAGATACCTAACAACAGGGCACCTAACAACAATAACCCAAATAAGCATTTGAGTTTTGCTACATATTAGCCATAAGGCTCCATAAACTTTGTGGGTTGACAAAAGTGTTGCCAGAAATTATGTAAAGGATGCATAATGGAAAAAGCCAATGCTGTACTACTCTGTACCCCATCATCATTTACTAATAAAAGGAAAAAAAAGAAATGGAGACAATTGAAAACTTTTATGAGGAAGTAACATAATTAGAGTTGTTGTTGTTGTTAGGTGCTGTCGAGTCGGTATCCTACTCATAGTGACCCTCATAGGGTTTTCAATGGCTGACTGTTTTGAGATTGCGTTGGGAGTGGATTGCCAGGTCTTTCTCCCATTTTTGCGGTGCTGGGAATTGAACTCGGGACCTCAAACACTGCAGCACAGCACTCTACCAACTGAGTTAAATCCCAGCCCTAACTAGAGTTAGGTTTTATAAATAATTCTTGCATTAAAAATTAAGAAAGCTAGAAGATAACTATGAAAATGAAATAACACTCCCTGAAGTGTGTCAAACAACTTACTCAATATTTGAACTTCCAAACATATGTAGAGATATAATTTTATTCTCACTTTTAATGATGGGTGTGATAACTTATATCATAGATTTTATTCCTTGTTCTACAACCTGATCTCCTGATCCTGTCAATAGTTGTCTCCACCTCCATAAATGAAAGTCTTGAGACTTCTTTCTTATAATCATCTTGTATAAACAAACACCATTATGCCCAGTATTGATTCCTCTCTTTGCCACTGAAAAGGTTTCAAGAATTACTTTTAAAGTCTTCTCCACATTGTACTGGTTGGTAGTAAAGCAGGCAAGAAGCTAGCAACTCTTAACTAATCTAATTCTTTGATAGAACAAAAATACTTTATTCTCCCCAACAGTGTGTGCATGTGTGTGTAATTAACATAGCATAATTAAAGGTTTGAAGGGGAGAAATGGTGGTGACGCTGTTAACTAAAGATCTTTACACTTATTTTTCTGTGGATTTTTTAAAAAATTGAACTACATTATTTTATGGAATTGGCATGGATATACAGCATTTTTTCAGTGCTTAGAACTTCTAAATGTCTTGATCTGTTCTTTCATTTGGGATTTACTTTCCCCTTATGGAGATGAATGATGGACACTGATTTACCCAGGAATAAAATATCACTAAATTAGTATATATTTGTAAGAATAGTGGCTTTTAAGCTAGACTAACCCCGGTGTAAATATTAGTTCATGTACTCATTTTCCCTGTGACCTTGGACCAGTAAAATTGAAATAATACCTATCTAGTGGGGTTGTCATGAAGATGAGAGCTAGTGAATGTAAAATATTCAGAATAATACCAAAGAAATACCAAGTGATCCATAAACTGCAGATTTTATCTTGCATGATATGAGAGAGCAATTAATCCAGATGGAGTAGATTCTTAGCCTCATTTACTATTCAAAGGAAGAACCAATAAACAGACTAAGAAGCCCTAAGAATGAGCTGTAGTATTCTTCTCTTTAATTTAGAATCTTGTAATCAGTAAGGTGTTTCCCTTTTGACAGAATCACTTTTGTCTTAGATTAGTGAGTATAGAAATTAGCAAGTAACTCTAACCATGCTGGGGCTGGGATTTAGCTCAGTTGGTAGAGTGCTGCTCTGCAGTCTCTGAGGTCCAGAGCTCCATTCCTAGCATGGAAAAATTAGGAGAAAGACGTGACAATCCACTCCCGAGGCAATCCCAAAACAATCAGCCATTGAAAAGCCTATGAGGGTTGCTATGAGTCAGACATGAATCGACAGCACCTAACAACAACAACAACAACTAACCATACTGGAAAGGATATTAGATATGATTTCATCTATAATTTACCAATGAGCAAATAGCCTAGAGAGTGGAAGTGATGCAGTTTTATGCAGCAGAATTGGAACTAGAATCCAACTTTGAGTTTAGGTTGTCTCTTCTTTTGTACTTTATCAGATTACTTAAATTAGAAGATTTGGTTGCTAGAAAGATAACTATTTTGTGAAGTTGATCTTAATCTTTTGTAGTACATGGACTCCTTTAAGAGTCTGTTGAGTACTGTGAAACGTCATTCTATAAAATATATATTCTTATTTGCATAAACACAAAAAATTTTCAGGCACTTTCAGAGGATTAAAAAAAGTCATTGAGGTCAAATATCCCTGGTTAAGTATTACTGTTATAATGAAACAAAACAAAACTCAACATGATGTAGTTCCGAGGAATCTGTTTATGACATCATCCTGGATGGAACTTCTTTGCTATTTTTCCACATAAAGATACCAATAATATTATCTATAATCTAGCTATTGCATGGCAAAAACTTTGTGGCATGACTTTTTTGACATGTTAACTTTTCTTTTTTTGTGTATATGGTATGGATCATGACACAATTAACTCAACTTTAGTCTAGCTTCATAGTCTTTAGGAAAATGAAGCAAAACAAAAAGATACCAAAAATAAGGCGGAAAATGAATTAACTGGGAAAAATATTTGCAACATATATGATAAACAAAATGTTAGTTTCTTGATATATAAAGGTTCAAAATGACTTTTAAAAATTAAAAATGAGCCTGGGAGCAACTGCAAAGAGAATCATGCCTTATAATCACTCTGCTATTCCCCATGATACATGATATAATAGGCAAGACAATGATTATTTATTTTTTCACTTATTTATTTATAATTTATAAAACTTCATGGATTTCATTATGACATTTGCATACATACATATAATTATACAATGCTTGTTTTCATATCCTCAGTTACCCTCTTATGAACCCCTTTCCCTCCACTTCTTCCTCCCCAACAATGGTCCACTTCAGCTTTCATGTCTTGTTTGTGTGTACATCTACATCTATATCATCTATTCAGATATATCTATATCATCTATGGTTCTGGGGTTTAGCTTATTTGATAGAGTGCTGCTCTGTGCTCTCTGAGGCCCTAGGTTTGATCACCAGCACTGAAAAAATGGGAGATAGATGTGCCTACTTATACCTGAAATAATCAGCCATTGAAAACCCTATGAATAGCAGAGAAGCACTGACATAATACTGGGCATGGCACAGGGTTGGGTCATGTTTCATTCTGCTGTACACAGGGTTGCTGTGAGTCAGACTCGACTCAACAGCACCTAGCAACAACATCATATAGATAGATAGATAGGTAGATAGATAGATAGATAGATAGATAGATAGATACGATATGATATAGATATTTATAACATATATATATATACACACACACATACACACAGGCTTATACACACACACACACACACACACACACACACACACATAAAAAATTTCTATCCAAATTTTGCCTTAAGGGCAAAAAATATGGTATTTCCCTTCTTATTCTCCATTATTCTTTCTTGTTCCTCCTCTCCCTTTGCTTTAATACCTTACCTCTCCATACATAGGCCCTTTCTACTTTCATGACCTATATATTTTATTATTGAATATATATTGATATCTAAAATCCACATATGACAGAAAACGTGATGTTTATCTTGCTGGGTATGGCTTAATTAACTTAAAATGATATCTATATCCATGCATTTTCCAACAAATTCCATGATTTCACTATTCTTTATTGCTGAATGACACTTTATGGTGTGCATACACCACATTTCCTTATCCACTCATCTGTTGATGAACTCCTAAGTTGATTCCATAGCCCCACAGTTAACATGAATGAGCAGGTATCTCTATGATATGTTGACTTATATTCCTTAAGGTATATACCCAAGAGTAGTACAGCTGGATCATGTAACAGTTCTATTTTTAGTTTTTTGAGGAACCTCCAAATTGATTTTCATGGTGGCTATACCAATTTACATTTACACCAGCTGTGTACAAGGGTTCCTTTGGCCCCTGTCCTAGCCAGTATTTGCTGACATTTTTTTTGTTGATGGTAACCATTCTCAATGGAGTGAGATGGTATCTCAATGTAGTTGATTTACATTTCCCTGATTGCTAAGGATGTTGAACATTTTTCCATATGATTCTTGGCAATTTGTATTTATTCTTTTGAGAAGACTCTGCTCAGTTCTTTTGCCAATTTTTTTATTGGATATTTTGCTTTTTGGGTTTTTTTTTAGCTCTTTATATAGTCTATATATTAATCTCCTGTCTGATATACAACTGGCAAAGATTTTCTCCCACTATGTAAGTTGTCTCCTCACTCAGACAATTGAGTCCCTTGTTGTGCAAAGGCTTTTTAGTTTAATGAAATCTCATTGGTCAATTCTTGCTATTGTTTCCTATGCTATTTGAGGTCCTATTCAGAAAGTCCTTGCCTATGCCTATGTCTTAAAGTGTTTTTCCCTATGTGTTCCTCTAGCAGTTTCAAAGTTTCAGGTCTTACATTAAGCTCTTTGATCCATTTTGAAATGATTTTTATACAAGGTGAGAGAGAGAGTGATCTAGCTATAGTCTTTTAGCATGAGGATATTCAATTCTTCCAGCTTCATTTGTTGAAGAGCCTATCATTTCTCCAACTTATATTTTTGGCACCTCCATCAGTATGAGGTGGCTGTAGTTGTATTGGTTTATTGCTGGATCCTCTATTCTGTTCCATTTTTCTACATACCTGTTTTGTGCCAGTACCATGCAGTTTTTGTTACTATGGTTTGTAGTATAACTGGAAATCAGGTATTATGATGCCCTCTCCATTGCTCTTTATGCTCAGAAATGATTTAGTGATTTGGTGCCTTTTGTATTTCCATATGAATTTTAAATTACTTTCTGTATTTCTGTGAATAATATTTGGATTTTGATGGAGATTGCATTGAATCTATAGATTGCTTTTGGTAATATAGACATTTTCACAATATTACCTCTTCTGATCCATGAAAGTTCTTTCTACTTTCTAATATCTTTTTCAATTTCTTCCTTCAGTGTTTTAAAGTTTCTATAGTAAAAGTCTTTCACCTCCTTAGCTAGGTTTATTCCATGATATTTTATATTTTTTGAAGCTATTGTAAATGGGATTGTTTTCCTGATTTCTTTTGCCATCAGATTGTTATTGATATATAGAAAAGCTACTGATTTTTGTATGTTGATTTTGTATCTTGCTACTTTGCTGAAAATGTTTATCAGCTCTAAGAATTTTCTGGTGGAGTCTTTAGACTCTTTGAAGTATAAGATCATATCATATGTAAATAGGGAAATTTGACTTCCTTCTTTCCTATTTGGATCCCTTTTATTTCCTTTTATCACCTTATTATTGTAGCACATAATTCAATTATGTTGAACGGCAGTGGAGACAGTGGACACTCTTGTCTTATTCCTGATTTTAGAAGAAATGTTTTCAGTTTTCCCCCATTTAGTATGATGTCGGCTGTAGGTTTTTACAAAAAAAAAATTCCTTTATTATATTGAGGTATGTTCCTTTCACTTCTATTTTCTTCAAAGCTTTTATCATGAGATGATCTTCCACTTTGCCAAAGACCTTTTTAGCATCTATTGATAGGATCATGTGATTTCTGTCTCTGTCTATTTATGTGCTCTATTACATTTATTGTCTTCCAAATATCGAACTATCCTTGTATCCCTGAAATGAAATCAACTCGATCATATTACATGACCTTTTTAATGTGTTGTTGAAATAGATTTACAAGTATTTTATTAAGGATTTTTTGTTGAAATAGATTTACAAGTATTTTATTAAGGATTTTTACATCTATGTTCATCAGGGAAATTGATCTGTAGGTTTCCTTTTTGTATTGTTATCTGCATTTGGTATCAGGGTAATACTGTCTCCATAGAATGAGTATGGTAGTGTTCCTTCCACTTCTATTTTATAGAATAGTTTGAGGAGCATTAGTGTAAATTCTTTTTTGAATATCTTGCAGAATTCAGCAGTGAATTCATCCAGTCCAACGCATTTCCTCATTAGAAGACTCTTATTACTGCTTCAATCTCATTTCTCATTATAGGTCTATTTAAGTTGTTTATATCCTTTTGATTTAATTTTGGTAGACCATACATGTGTAGGAACTTAACCATCTCATTAAAGGTTTTCAGGTTTTTTTGGGATATAAGTTTTCAAAATATTCCCCTAATGATTCTCTGGATTCCATTGGTGTATGTTGTCGTGTCCCCTTTTTCATGTCTAATTTTATTGATTTGAATCTTCTCTCTCTTTGTTTTGATTAGTTTGGCTAAAAGTTTGTCAATCTGTTCTTTTCAAATAAACAAATCTTTGTTGTATCAATTCTTTTTTATTGCTATTTTAGTCTCAAATTTATTAATTTCTACCCTGATGTTTATTATTTATTTCTGTCTACTGATTTTAAGTTCTGTTTGTTCTTCTTTTTCTAAGACATTGGGGTACATCATTATTTATTTGAATCCTCTCTGACTTTTAAATATAGGCACTGATAGCTATAAACTTCCCTCTTAGAACTGTATTTGCTGTATCCCAAAGGTTCTGGTAGGTTGTGTTTTCATCTTCATTTGAATCTAAGAATTTTTTATTTCCTCCCTGATTTTTCCAAGGACTCACTAATCATTTAAGAGTGTATTGTTCAGTCTCAATATATTTATGTACTTTCTGCTTCAACTTGCTTGTTATATCAATTTCCATTCTTTCACTTTCAGCCTGTAAGTGTATGTGCAAGAGATATGTTTTGGGCAGACAATCGGTTGTTGGATATTGTTTTTTATTCCAATCTACTAACCTATATCTTTTAACTGGAAAATTATGTTCATTTATATTTTGGTAAATTATTGAGAGGGGTTTGCTGATTCTTGTAATTGAGTGGTGTGTTTCCCTTGTTGGTCTGCATAATATCGGTTCTTTTCTTTCTCCCTTATTTGTATTCAGGGTTTGTTGGTTGTCTGAATCAGACATGACTGATTTTTTCTCGTCCTCTTTATTTCCTCTGTTCCTCTCATGAATTTATTTTTCCTGTACTATTGCAATTGAGACTGTCTTTCACTCCCTGTGTGCATAAGATTCCTTTAAGTATTTTCTGCAATGCTAGTTTGGTGGTCATTAATTGTTTTAATTTGTGCTTGTCTGGGAAGGTTTTATTTCTTCATTGATTTTAAATAATAACTTTACTGGATATAATAATCTTGGTTGGCAGTTACTTACTTTCAGGGCTTAAAATATATCATTCCATGCTTTCCTGGATTTTAGGGTTTGTTCTAAGGGTACTGATGTTATTCTGATGGGTTTGAGTTTGTGAGTTGACGTTTTATCTTGCAGCTTTTTTTTTTCTTTTGTGGTACTGAGGGTTGAACCCAGGGCCTCACGCCTGTATACTTTGCAAGTGCTGGACCACTGAGCTGCATCCCCTGACTTTTTTTTATTTTTATTTATTTATTTATTTATTTTTACCTTTTTGAGACAGGGTCTCGCTAAGTTATGCAGACTGCCCCTGTTCTCCAACTTGCAATCCTCCTGCCTCCGCCTCCCAAGCTGCTGGGATTATAGGCGTGCACCACTGTGCCTGGCTCTCTTGCAGCTTTTAATATTGTTTCTTTGCTCTGTAGTCTTGTCACTTTAATTATAATGTGTTGGGGGACACATTATATTATTACTGTATATTGTATATTATATTTGATGGCACCTAACAACAACAAAAATATTATATTATTTTCTGGTAAAGTATATTTGGTGTTCTAAATGCCTCTTATGGTTGGGTGCCCATTTCTTTCTCTAGATTTGGGGAGTTTTCTGCCATAATTTTATTAAATAGATTTTCTATGACTTTAGTTTTTATTTCAGCACCTTTTTCTATTCCCAGGTTGGTCTCTTGATCATATCCCAGAATTGTCAGAATTCATGGTCATATTTCTTTATTTACTTTTTGTTCATATCTGAATGTAATATTGTGATCATAACCTTTTATTTTTTTCTTTACTGACATCTGAATTTAATATTTTTTCAACCTTGTTTTCCACCCTTGATATTCTTTCTTCTGCTTGATCTAGTTTACTGTTTGTTTAAATCACAATTTCCTTGCTGAATTACTGATTCATTATGCTGTCTTTGTCTTCTACATCTGTGACTTTCTGACCTAGGTCCTGTGTTGGTTTTCTTACTCCTTCATCTGCTTGTTTGTGTCCTCTATGAAGTCATTGATCATTTTTACAAGTAGATTTTGGAATTTTTTTCCTGAAATTTCAACTTTATCAGTATCTTTGGATTCAGTACAGAATTATGGTCTTTTGGAGATGTGTAGAGTTGCTTTTACATGCTTCTTGTGCTTCTGATTTGTGATGTGTGCATCTGTAGGGATGGCTACCTCTTCTCATTTTGTTTTAGAGTCTTCTTAGTGATTAGCTTTCTCTTGAGATCTCAATCCCCAGTACCACTCATAGAGGAGAAGACAAACCAGTATAACAGGTATAATATGTAACAAAACCAGTTATAGAAATATATTTAAAATTAGTTAAAGCCAACTACTAGACCACCAATGCCCATATAACAGAAAATGGTGACAATTGTACAGAGTAAACTATGAAGGTACAAAATATTTAGAGTGAAAGCAAAGAAGAGTAATGCCTGAAATAAAACTGGGGAGGGATAAAGAGGAGAAAGAGGGAAGCTGCAAGGGTTAAGTAAATGAAAGGAAAATG
>VMDO01024647.1:16460-29489 GCA_007922755.1 Pedetes capensis | reverse complement strand
GACTGACCTAAATCCCAGACCCCCTTCTATTATGGGCAAAGCCAAATTATGCAAATTGCTGTCTACAGTGCATTTATTCATGCTCTTTTGGGAAATAACTGAAATCTCAGCTTTATGTTTTGGATTGCTTCTCTTTTTCACAGAGTTGTTATCCTGGAAAATATATCTTATTGCATGGCAGTAATTCACATTAAATCTTCACAAACCAACAAAAGAGGATCTGATTTGGTTCTGGAGCTATTTGCAGATATTTTACCAGAAAAAAACGTTCAGCCTCCTTGAGTTTCCTTATACTTAGAAAATGACAATATGATAATAACAACAAATGAGTGAAATGATTGCGACTCCAAAAATCTTTTTCTCTGCATATGTTGGAATTTGTGGTAAAAATTTCTGCACTTAAAACCAAGAATGTATAAGAATATTTAAATATGAACGGTATGTTTTTCCTAGAATTTGATTAAAAGTATTTATCATATATAATTTTACATATATTAATACTGATAAATGGAAGCATTGCTCATAATAAAATTTAAAATATTACACATATTATTTGAAGCTCAGTTCATTTAATTAGATAGATACTTTCATTTATTCAGATAAGAATTATACTTTCAATTCCATTCTTTATTTTTCAATGTACGATGATGTTATGTGCTAAATACTTTTTAATTATATCATAGATAGATTGATACTTCTATTCTCGTGACCTAACCAATTTTAACTACTTTTCAGTAAAGTGGAATACAGACTTTAGAGTCAACACTGTTTTCCAACAAAAGTAAGAAAATCTGCTTTGCATTTAAGACTGTGATGTAATGTCTCACATTTGCAGATTATTTAAAAATGAAAAACAGGCTTTCACCACTTGGAAACCTACTTTACCACTGGTGTACTTGACAGGCAAAGAATATTTCACTTTCAGCTGGTGGGCCTGATCAGAGCAGGTGACATTAAATAATTAACAAGTTCTCTTTCGGAAACCACACTCCATGCTTTAATTAATATCATTCCTTAAAATAAGAAGTTGTGTACCAATGCTGCCTTTGCAAGCTGATTGCTGCTTACAAAAGAAATCCTCTGAGACATGACTATGCCCAAGGGATTGCTTTCACTTCATTGTTTATAATAACTACAAACAAAGAGCTGCAAAAGCTCATCTCGCCATGAGGCATCCTGACAATCTGCCAGTTTAGTCACCAATAATAATGAGAATGGCACCAGCAATAAGCTCAGTGCTAATCTAATGAGGGCCTATTTCATTCTCCCATTGATATTACAGCAGCTGCTAAGCACCCGATGTTTAGGACATACAAACAAGAGGTGTGTCTCCAACCAGTTGAAAGATAATTACTCCACAATATGGCCTTGGTAGCTCACACAAGCAGCAGCATCTTATTTTTCTGTGAGATTTCTTAAAGATAGAGTATCTTGTCAGGATTGCAAAATTAATGAGGTCATCTGCTTAGGCTAAGCTTGAAAAAGGTTCAATTATTTGTTGTTGTGGCTGATGGAGTTTTGTTACTGTTGTTTTGCTTTTTCCCCTTCTAGCAATCCATGCAGATAAGAACATACATGTGATTTACGAACTTGTGTATATAGGGACCATGTGATGTCACTTCCTTCACTTAGTTCCTGGGGTGAATGCAATTATGAACAGATGGGCAAATGACATGATTCTACTGCTAATGAACTTCCCTACTGAGCAAGAGGACAGTGCATTACCCTTTTGTACTTCAGACTCTTAATTATCACTTCTTTTTTTCCTATGTGAATATTACACATGCAAACATCTTTGAATTTAACTCATGTTGATAGAGCATTATGGACATCATTAACTGACTCTGTTCTGCTTGGGAAGCAACAAATGCCTCTGAATGTTGAAGAATAAGACATCTAGGTCAGGCAGAATTGTCACACTGGGTTCTATATTAATCATCTGTACAGGAAAGGAGATGTTAGTGAACATATCATTTGTTAAGGAACAATTGCAGGACTATCCTCTCATTTTTTAATTTTTTTTCTTTTCAGAAACAAAAAGGAAAAGATATTACTAAAGGCAGGGAGATTTACTTATGGTGGAGAAATTTTTTGTTTTCTTGAGTGCATATGTTACTGAATTTATTAGAAATTATTCATAATACACTGACAATTCCCTTTGCTAAGTATAAAATGGGTTTAGGGTTTAGCTTAGGTGGTATAGTGTTGCTCTGAATTTTCTGAGGCCCTGGGAGTGATCCCAAACACCGAAAAAAAATGGGAGAAGGACCTGACAACCTACTCCTGAAACAATCCTGAAACAATCAGCCATTGAAACCCCTATGAATAGCAAAGAAGCACTGTCATCGTGTCCTGTGTGGCACAGTGTTGAGTAGTATTTCATTCTGTTTACATAGGGTTGGTGTGAGTTAGTCCCAACTTGATGGTACCTAACAACCAAAAAGTATAAAATATTTTCCTGTCAAGGTATCATAATTATTCTTTCAGTAGTAAATAGACTATAGTCATTTTCATAGCAGTATTACAAAACCTGGGCAGCATCTTCACCCTAAAAGTCCACTTGATAGGGACTCCTACAGGTCTATTCATTTGCATTCCTCATATACTTGAACAAATGAGACTTACAGGTCTATTTTAGACAATCAAAGCATGAAATCAATTTGGAAATTGACCTCAATTGTCTTTATTAAAGTCAAGTCAACCTGATATCCAAAGCTTTGATGAAATTCTCTTATCTTGCATCTCACTGATATGCTAAACTTAATGTTCCTCAGATTCAGGGCTAACATTTATAAGATGGTCAGTTATGTATGAATTTAAGATAAATAACAAATTTTAGTATAAGTATGGCTCATGTGAAGTTTGCAATATTCTTATATTAAAAAATTAGTAGTTGTAATGGAGATTCAAATTTTGTAGTGGTGTGTCTTTTATCTGGCCACCTAACCCAGAAATAAATAGTCTTTTTGCTTTTGAAACTTAAATCTCCAATTTAGTGTTAGTCTTACCTAGAAGTAAATGGAAGCATCATTGTGACTTATGCCTTAAGTACCAGTCATTATTTTGGGGCTTTATTGGATTTTAAGTTATTCTGTTTTACTTATCATTTTTTCCTTTTGTCTTTCTTTTTTTAAAAATTTTTTTGTGGTACTGGGGGTTGAACCCAGGGCAAGACGCTTGTGTGTTTTGCAAGTACTGTACCATTGATGTGCACCCTCAGCCCTTTTTTTTTTTTTACTTTTTGAGACAGGTTCTTGCTAAATTACACTGCCTCTGGTCTTGAACTTTTGATCCTCCTGCCTCTGCCTCCTGAGCCACTGGGATTCCAGACGTGCCACCGTGCCTGGCTCTCATTTTTTTTTTTTAAATTTAACCCAATATTAGCAACTCCTCAACTAGATTAGACAAAAATCAAACAAAAAAAAGGAAACTTCTTGGTGAGGAAATATCAAAAATAAAATCTAGATTTCAGTAGATACAGAAGAATGGACATTAAAATGAGAATCAGAAGCCCTGGTGCCACTAACAGTATCACTGTGCATTTAAAGTGAAGTCAATAATGTCTCTGAGACCACTCTTTTTGTTAATAAATTGAGATCACTTAATTTGAAAAGCATTATTTTTAAATCTAAAGTAGCAATTTTTAAATTATAGGTAAAGTTTCCCAAAAGACATTAATGTCACCTTGTTTGGCCATAATGATCGCAGGAAAATCTGACATGCTGGTTACTTCATTGCCAATTGTTTTAATCAGACAATAAAGTATTATTGTACTTTATAAAAATTTTCCAGTTATTTGTTAATAATATAGCCAACATGTTCATTTTCCATTTTTATCATATCAAAATTTCACAGGTTTATTGGGTTAAGACCACATAATATTAATATCTTATAATCTAGAACTCAGAGATTCAAAATGACTTTCACTGGGCTAAAATCAAGGCGTTTGAAGAGCTGAGTTTCTTTTGGGAGATCTTGGGAAAAAAATCCATGTCTTTTCTTTTCCTAGCTCCTAGAGGCCAGCTAAAGGGCTATGGTTTAGCCATGCGGAGAGTGCTGCACTCTGAGGCCAGTTCTGAGGCCATGACTTTAATACCCAGAACTACAAAAATGGGAGAAGGACATTGCACCCCACTCCCAAAACAATCCCCAAAAACAGTCAGCCATTGAAAATCTTCTGCGAGTTGCTATGAGTTGGACCTGACTGGACAGCACCTAACAACAACAACAGGGGCCACCTTCATTCCTCAGCTTGTAGTTCCTCCCTGCATCATCAAATTCAGCTCTGTGATATCTTCAAATATCTCTCTTATTCACCTCCTCCCAACCCTGTCCTAGAAAGACTCACATCTACAGTAGGCTTATCCAGTAATCCAGAATAATCTTTCCACTTCAAAACTCTTGATCTTATCTATGAAGACCCTTTTGCCATATAAGGTAACATATTAACAGGCATTAGATGTCAAGATATAGTAATATATGTGGGCCCTAATTTTACTTATCACAACTATTTTTTCACAAACTCAGAAATGTAACAATTATTTGTTTCCTTTACAATTATTAAATACCAAAGTCATCCTCCTCATAATAGACCTGATCTAAAGAATCTCAGTGGAAGAAATGAACAGAGAAGCTAACAACTGATTTACACAATTGATTTACTAGTTATATGATGATATTGGAGGGCACTTTACTAGAAAGTTGTAGCACTAAAAGATATACAACAGAGGAGAAATAAGTTATGAAGAGTATGTATGAGTAGACTTAGGCAAGAGATTCTTTAAGAGAGAATAGCATCTGCAAAGGAAAGAGACAAGAAAGTGTCTTGAAGATAATAATATATAATTAGTTACTAACACACATAGCCTGCAGCCCTAGCACTGTGGCATCAGATCTCGGAAGCTAAGCAGGGTCGGGCCTGCTTAGTACTTGGATGGGAAACTACCTAGGAACACAAGGTGCTATAGGTTTAGGAGAAGGATCTGGTAACCCACTACCAAAAATCAATCTGCCATTGAAAACCCTATAAATAGCAGAGAAGCAGTAACAATGCTGTTTTGCCTGTTGTACATAGGGTTGCTATGAGTCAGACACCAACTCAAGGGCACCTAACAACAACATACATATGTTGTATATATATTTTACATATGAGACACACACCCAAATATATATGATAGTGGTAAACTGTGAAGGAGATAATGCAAACAAAGCTCTAGATCATAAAGGACAATATATAACACACTAAAAAGGCACTGAAAACAAAATTTAACTGCAAAATTCTATGATCCAGTATACACATAAGGAAAATGGGTATTGTATGAGAGTGAGTCACCATGATCTATTAGGATAACAAAGATTCAGAGGTTATAGTGGATGGATCACATATGAGGCTGCCATTACTTTAGGCACTAGTAAGGAGCATGTAGAGAAAGTAGAATTCAGGGTGGCAGACAATCCTATTTCTGGAGTAATTATGTATGAAGATCAATAATCTTAAGAGTTTTCCATATTGTTTCCCTAAATAGTCACCATTTGCTAAAAATATGAAACACATAAAAAAGAATTGTAGTATAAAGATGAATTAAGGTGCTTTAAAAATAATAATTTGAAGTGCTTCTTAGACTATTGAATTTATGGTATCTAAGGCTTAAAACAGGCTGGGATTTAGCTCAGTGGGTAGAGCGCTGCGCTGCAGTCTCTGAGGTCCTGAGTTCAATTCCCAGCACCACAAAAATGGGAGAAGGGCCTGGCAATCCACTCCCAAGGCAATCCTGAAACAGTCAGCCATTGAAAACCCTATGAGGCTTGCTATGAGTCGGTTACTGATTCGAGAGCACCTAACAACAACAACAATGGAGATTAGGGAGGGGGATAAAAAGAAAACTATGACTTCAGTGTAGTTTTGATTTGCATTTTCCTGATGGCTAAAGCTGTTGAAGGGCTGGGTAGAGTGCTGCGCTGCAGTCTCTGAGGTCCTGAGTTCAATTCCCAGCACCGCAAAAATGGGGGAAGGGCCTGGCAATCCACTCCCAAGGCAATCCCGAAATAGCCAGCCATTGAAAACCCTATGAGGGTCGCTATGAGTCAGATACCGACTCAATGGCACCTAACAACAACAAGAACAACAAGGCTTGAAACAATCAGCCATTAAAAACAGCAAATGGAAAGTTTGGGGCTGGGATTTACCTCAGTTGGCAAAGCACCACTCTGCAGTCTCTGAGGCCCCAAGTTTGATTCCCAGCACTGCAAAAATGGGAAAATAATGTAGCAATCCACTCCCAAGGCAATCCTGAAACAATCAGCCATTGAAAACCTTGTGAGAGTTGCTGTAAGTCGGGCATGACTCTATGGCACCTAACAACAACAACAAGGCTCATTGTAGAAGTCAAGATTAGGGACATACTTTTTACATTTATCTAAATATAGGTGCCTGCAGCTGTACCATAGTGGCATGTGATCCTGTCATATCTCTGAAACTAAGCAGGGTCAGGCCTGGTTAGTACTTGGATGGGACACCTCCTGGGAACAACAGGTGCTATAGACTTGGCAGAAGGATGTGGCAACCCACTCCCCCAAACAATCAGCCTTTGAAAACCCTATGAATAACAAAGAAGCACTAACAATAGTGTTTCTCCTGTTGTACACAGGGTAGGGTCACTATGAGTCAGATACCAACCTGATGGCACCTAACAACAACAACAAATATAGGTAGTAGAAGCCATGAAGATAAATGCTGTTGTTGTTGTCAGTGCTTCTCTGCTATTCAATGGCAGATTGTGTTTTCAATGGCAGATTGATTTTTGGGAGTAGGTTGCCGGGTCCTTCTCCTAAGCCTACAGTATCTGGTGTTCCCAGGTGGTCTCCCATCCCAGTACTAACCAGGCCCTACCCTGCTTAGCTTTTGAGATCTGATGGGATCAGATCCCACAGGGCTACAGCTGCAGGCCAATAAATGTTATATTCCAGGTAAATCATCATTTATAGTAAATTGTCAGGAAGAGTGAATAGAGGAATATGATGATAGCAAATTGCATAAAAGACAGATTTAGAAGAATCCATAAGGCAGACTGATAAATACTTACCGGAGTGGTAGAGGGAAAACAAATAGAAACTAAGTCTTGATACACTGGGAAAGTTTTAGGTATTACCAGTGTATAGTGGTCAAAATCAAATATAATAATACCTAGTAAATGGCTGAGGTGATTTAGAAATAAGAGATTGTTATTGATTTTGCCAAGAATATGACATTATGTACTATAAGTTTACAATATAAGTTTACTATAAGTTGAGGAGATGATAAAAAAATAAATGGTATTACATACATGCATGCATAAACCCAAATGTTTGCATGCACACATACGCATAGTGTAAAATCACGTGAACTTATGTTGACCTGTCAATGAAGAAGTTGCTTATTTCTTTCTTTTCTGACACTTTTGCCCAACTCTTCCAGTTTTAGTAATGTGTTTTATTTATCAAGGGGCTCAATGAACACAGATTTAACTAAGCCATTTTCTCCCTTTTTCTGTCATTTCAGGTTATGGTCAATTGTATCCTCATTTCTGGAAATCATATTTTTATCTGCTACTTGGAAGAACATGGAAAAATATGATGCTCTAAGGAGTACAAAAATACTCCTTTTAGGTAATACTCCTCTTAGATCCAGGAATGATACAAAGATTTATTCTAAATTTTACCACTATTTTGGCCAATGTATTCTCTGAAGCTAAAATATTAGTATTTTCTCTGCTAAAATACTACCTCAAAACTACATTAATTTATACTCTTTCCTTTTGAATTAAAAACTTTTTAATAAAATTAATCATTTTAAAGAAATAATATCTCTATATATTCCTCAATTAGATATATTTTCTTTAATTCAGAAAAGTCTCCCCACAATATTTATTCTGTATCACCATTTATAATTTTCTCACTTTATAGAATAAAACACATTCCATATTTTTAAACATCTCACATTTACATGACAAAGAAACAGATGAAACCAAATTTTGATAATTTCATTTTAAATATACAATCTGATAATTTTATATAGGACTGATAAATCATGCTGTGATTCAATATACTTTTAAGTATTTATATCATAATAAAAATTTTGTAAGATGATGTGAAGAATTTGAAACTCTTTTATGACAGTACTTATAGGTACTTGTAGAGTCATCCAAATAACATTAGACATATTCTTTTAGTTTTCTTTTTAAATATAAGGCTCATTAAAATAAATCCAAACTTAATTTATGGAATAGCATGTATAGTATGTAAACTTCTTTTGTCTCAAAGTTAAATAGTACATTGATCCCTTGGTATTGGTGGGTGGTCAACTTTAGAATCCCCTGCTCCTCAGTAGATACCACTATCTACAATTGCTCAAGTATCTTACATAAAATAACAAAATATTTGCTTACAAATTATGCATATCTCCTCATATGCCGTAAGTCATCTCTATATTACTTGAAACATCTATCATAAGGTAAATGCTATATAAATAGCTATTGTACTGTACTTTTGTTAGAGAATAAGGACAAGAAAAAACTATATTTCTTTCAGTGCAGAAACATCTTTTCTTTTTCAAAACATTTTTAAATATAGATACACTTTTTTCCAAAGTATTTCTCATCTATGGTTAGTTGTGTTCATGGATACAGAATCCAGGGATATGGGAGGTCACTCTATCTATATGGGACAAATGTCATTGTCAATGCTTTAAAATACTGGTCAAATCCTCGTAACTTCTTATGTTGTTGTTGTTGTTAGGTGCCATCGAGTCGGTATCCAACTCATAGTGACCCTCTGTACAACTTCTTACGAGGCAGGCTTAAATATTATACCCACTGAGAAACAAAAATCAAGACATAGAACAACAAAGCAATCTGTCCAAGCTAAAATAGGCAATCAATTTTGAAAGTTATTTTTAATTTCTAACTCTGTTCTTGAGCCATGTTTGCTAAAATGCAAAGTCACTTTTAGTTAAGAGATCTTGTTGTTGTTAGGTGCCATCCAGTAGGTACCCGACTCATAGCGACCCTGCGTACAACAGGGGAAACACTATTGTCAGTGCTTCTCTACTGTTCATAAGGTTTTCAATGTTGGATTGATTTTTGGGTGTGGGTTGCTTAGTCTGTCTCCCAAGCCTGCAGCACCTGGTGCTCCCAGGCTGTCTCCCACACAAGTACTAACCAGGCCTGACCCTGCTTAGCTTCGAAGATCTGATGGGATGGGATGCTACAGGGCTACAGCTGCATGGTTAGTTAAGAGATTAGCTTGTGCAAATGCAAGTTTCTTAATGTTTTCTCCTGACCCTGTCTCTGGCAATGATTACATCCTGATGCCAACAGAAAGAAGCCTTGATAACTCTAGCCATCCAGTGCTCTTCTCCCTGTTCTCACTCCTGTGGGAGCAAGGTGGAGGACATTGCTCTGGCCAGGACAATGGTGGTATGGTGAACTAGTAGTGCTCTGTCTGACTTTCATCTTGAATTGTCCTTTTTAAAAATTGCTTAGATCCTAGATATGAGGCTGACTTTTTATGTATGTGTGTAAGAATGCGTGTGGAGGAGAAAGTAGAACTGGGGAGATTGAAATGTAAATGGATGGTTAATGGAAATTATTTTGAGATATTTAGCTTGTGAAAAATAGATGGTGCTTTTTCATGTCCTGTCTAGTTTTCTAGGATCCTCAGCTTTGGGACTGGGGCCCAAACTAGCAAATAAAATGGCAATATTTGTCTTTTTAGCATACACATACATCTTTCAGCTATACTTCCAAGACATTGGGATGAATTTAGCTGTGATTTGTGATATGGGACAGGTATAAACAGTTTTCAGATATGAAGACAAATATTAACTAAAAGTATCCAAATATCACCAAAATTACTAAAGCATACTTATTTGTCAACTATCAAGAGCATAACTTCCATTCAAATTGACTGTACTAAATCCATTGTGTTTTTGACTGAAATTCTGGAATTCACTTCAGCAAAGCCATTTTCATCCTATATTTTTGGAACTCTACTGTCTCTGGGATATTCCACTCCGAAACTCCTTACTCTTACAGAGTGATTTTGCATTGAGATCAACAATTTATCATTGATAAATTCTATTAATATGTCAATTTCTGTAAAAAGGAAAGAAAACTGTAACCAACTTAGGCTTCTTGGACCATTACCCTTGTTCCTTAGAAATGCTATTAAGGGAAGTTGGTGTCTTTTAGCAGACAAATTCTTCCTGCTGACTGAACAAGCAAACGATAAGAAGCCAGCATGGACGATTCATTTGCTACAGTTTAACTAGAACATCTAATATTTTGTCAGTGTATATATTAACTGGCTAATGACTGTATGGGGACTATTTGCACTAATAAAATGAACAAAAAAAGCACTTTAATAGTCTACTTTATAAATCCTAATTTTTACTCTATTTCTACTTTAGATAGTTTAGTCAACAGAATCATTATGAAATAGGCTTCTTTAATCCTTTTCTAAACATAATAAAATCTTTTACTGTGTCACTTGAAATAGACTAGTTCTATGGCTGATAAAAATCTGATGCAAAGTGTCTATATAAAATAAGTTGTGAAAAGGTTTTGAAACAGTTCTTGACACATAGTAACATTAAACATATGTTAGGCATTATTATAATTAATTAGTAGTGTTTCTATTTTAAATATTTTTTCACTTCAAATTTGCCTTATTCCTTATCAATCTTAGGACATTAGCACTATGAGTTATTGAGTTACACTCATTTGTATTTATCTCAAGAAAATTGACACTTATACAATGATAGCAAATACACACATCCTGGGAAAATATAAATATTCAATTAGGAATCCCCCCAAACAAGTGCACATACAAATGTAAAGCCTGTGTCATTTAGTTTATATTTTATATTTAGCTTTTTATGGCTAAAATTAAATTTTGGGCATATTTACATAATTAGTTCCTTCCTCTCCATATGTATGTTAGCTTGTTTGTTGCTATTACCATAATATCTAACAGAATAATTTAATGGAGAAAATATTTGTTCTTGGCTCATGTTTCCAGGTACTCAGTCCATGTTGGGGGGAAGGGTAAGAGGAGGCAATGGAGATGTGTGGCAGAGGAGAGTTGCTCATATCATGGCAGATCAGCACAGAGAGGCTGCCTGCTGGAACCCAGTGACCTGCTTTTGCCAGGTAGGTCCTACCTCCTACAGTTCTATAGTCTCCTAGAAACAGTGCTGCCACCTGGGGATAAAACATTCCATCATGTGACCTTTGGAGGACATTTTCAATTCAAGCCGTAACAGTACAGTATAATGAACACAATGCACTGATCTGACGGTGAGTGTGATACACGTGTACACACACACACAAACACAAACACACATGCACACATTATTTTTCCTATACTTTCTGCATACCAAGAGGAGAAAGTTCTAACAAAAATATAAGTTTCTATGAATCTGTTCTTTTTAAATGTTGGAGGGCAGGCACCATGTTTTATTAAATTTTGTATTACTTGCCTTTCTTTCATTTAATGGTTATAGAATTCAAGCTTTATAAAGATTTGTTGAAAGTAAAAGAAAATGGCTTTTCAATATTTATCAGTGGATCTTTATTGTGCACTATTTATGTGCATGTTCAACATCTTGCTAAGAATCATGAGGGGCAGATAAATTAGAATTAAGAGAACAAGTCCTTTTCCCTCAAAGAGATAAATGAATAAATAAAAAACCTCATTTGGTCCTTCATTCACACAGCAGGATATATTTATTGAGCAATTTTTTCATCCTGAGAGCTGTTCCTATTTTACTTTCTGGGAATATAGAAAAACAGTATCTGCCTTCAGGAAAGCATATATTCTAAGGAGAAGAGATAGAACTTAATACATAAAATAAGTGTAGAGAGTTGGAAGGAACTTATATAACACTTTTATACAAAGAAGTCTAGGAATGCTTCATTGATAATGTAATGCATGAGTAGAGAATTGTGGTAAATGTCCTAACTTATGATATCTATAGGCATAAGCCATATAGCCATACTTGTGGAAAGGATTTCCAGGAAGAAGGAATGTTATATGCAAAGTTATAGGGCAGAAGTATGCTTCATTTATCAGTAGAATATAAAGAAGGAGCTTATGGAGGAAATAGGAAAAGTGCTAACTACGGTAATCATCATGTTACCACAAACCAAAATATCAGTGTTAGACTAGATCTCATTCCTGTTTGAATATCTATTAGCAAAAAACCAAAGTTAACAAAGGTTAGCAAGGATCTGGAGAAAAAGGAAACACTTTTATACTCTTGATGAGGATGTAAATTAATACAGTGATGTGGAAAACAGTAATGGAAATACTGTATGATGTAATAATCCCACTTCTGTGTCTATAGACAAAGGAAATAAAATCAGTATTTTAAAGAGATACTTGTAGTCTCAAGTTTATTACAGTATTATTTACAATAGGCAAGATATGGAATCAAGCTAAATATCTACTATTGCATGAATTAGTATAGAATACATATACACAATAAATACGTCTTAAAAAAAAGGAAATTTTATCACTAGTGACAGTATGGGTGAAGCTGTAAGACCTGAATAGATTTAACAAAAGCTTAAAATAGGATTTGAAGAAACGTAAAAAAAAATTGCATGAATAAAAGTGAGATAGAGTAAAAAGACAAAATAGTATGAGACAAAAATTATTTAAAAGGAAGACAGTCCAGGCACCATGCCATACATCTGTAATCCCAGCAGTTTAGGAGATGGAGGCAGGAGGAACACAAGTTCAAAGCCAGAGGCAGCCTGTGTAACTTAGCAAGACTCTGCCTCAAGATAAAATAAATAAATAAATAAATAAATAAATAAATAAATAAATAAATAAGGGGCTAGGAGTGAAGTTCAGTAGAAAACAGCTTGCAAAATAACCCAGGCACAGGCCTGGGTTAAATCACCCATTACTGGAGAAGAAAAAAAAAAAAAAAAAAAAAAAAAAAAAAAAAAAAAAAAAAAAAAAAAAAAAAAAAAAATAAAAAAAAAA
>VMDO01024647.1:0-16360 GCA_007922755.1 Pedetes capensis | reverse complement strand
GTTTTTACATAAGTAAAAGAGGAATTGAATTTATATATTAATAATGTCAAAAGACACTTGGAAATTTTCTCCCAGATGAATTAAATACAAGGTATAGCCAGTAAATTATTAGAACTTGTAGATAAAGAAAATATCCTGAAAGGATCAATGTGAAAAGAATACATAACTTATCACAATACTGGATTGGCATCAGATTTTGAAAAGAATGTTAAATATGAAAACAACAATGGAGACTTTTCAGGAAACCCAAGGCTTAAGTTAGTCAAAAAATATGATTGTGATTTTTGTCTCATAGAGATTATGGCACTCTATGTTCTATGAGAGGAGTACATCTAAAATAGAATTGTTGTTGTTAAGTGCTTCCCAGTCCTTTTGACACCCTCTGATTATGTCTGACTCATAGTGACCTTCATAGAGTTTTCAATGGCTGATTGATTCGCGATTGCTTCGGGAGTGGATTGCCACATCCCTCTCCCATTTTTATGATGCTGGGAATCGAATGCTGGACCTCAGAGATGGCAGAGTGGTGTTCGACCAACTGAGCTAAATCCCAGCCCAAAACAGAATTGAGCAAGGAGAAAATAAAAAGTGTTTACATTTTGATACCAGCAGATTTCCAATAGAAGTTTATCATACATAAATACATATCATACATTCATATAGCCCAAATGTTACATAAATTCTTTCAGAATATGGATGTTTCAAGGTATTTTTATAAAGCAAGAATATTATTATATCTAAATTTTACATAATACAAAAAACTTATGCCAAAGAGAAAACACTAGACTAAAATATTAAACTAAGCTAATAACATATTAAAAGTTAATATACTATGACCACATGTAATTGATTTTACAAATGCAAAATTGGATCAATGTTAGAAAATCCACTAACAAAATATGGCATCTTAATGGATCTAATAAAAAACATAATTTTTCTGCAAAGACTTTGAGAATTCTTTGGCCAAGTTCTACAACCCCTTTGAAAAGAACATTCAAGACATGAAGAATTTTTGGATAGTGTCTCAAAATGTTTACGTGTGTGTGTGTGTGTGTGTGTGTGTGTGTGTGTGCGTGCATGTGAACTTGAACACACTAAAAAAATTGCATGGCCAAAAATGAGCACACAACAAATATAAAAGACAAATGATGACCAAGAAAATACATTATAGAGATAATGACCTAAAATTTAGAGAATTACATATCAAAAAGTCCAAATGAAATACAAAAAACCCCCAGAAAATTCTTGAGAAAAACCATATTAAAATGACTCTACGATGTAAGAAGTGTTAATATTATTCATATAAGAAAAATACAAAGTAAAATTACTATGGTTTTTGTCAAATTGACAAAAATGAAAAAGCCTAATTAATCATTCTGATCCAGGAAGTAAGGAAACAGGAACTCTTGTATTCTGAAAATGGAAGGCAAACTGGTACACCTCTTCTGGAGTGTAAATTGGCAATATCTCCCAAACTACATGTATGTTTATCATTGTTTTGGCAATCTTACCTCTAGAAATTTACTTTGGAGTTTTGCATTCAATAATATAAAAATCGTTCTGCATAAGGTTATACATTTCAATGTTTTATAATTGTAAAATATTGTAAACAGTGTAAATGAACATCTACAAGAGATTAGTAAAATTAATTATGGTCTATCCACAATTGTTGTTGTTGTTGTTAGGTGCTATCGAGTCGGTATCCGACTCATAGCGACCCTCTGTACAACAAGGGAAACACTATTGCCAGTGCTTCTCTGCTTTCATAGGGTTTTCAATGGCAGACTGATTTTTGGGAGGGGGTTGCCAGGTCCTTCTCCCAAGCCTACAGCACTTAGTGTTCACCGGCGGTCTCCCATCCAGGTACTAACCAGGCCTGACCCTGCTTAGCTTCTGAGATCTGACAGGATCGGATTCCACAGGGCTACAGCTACAGGCTCTAACCACAATAGAGTTTGAAATAACTATTTTAAAATATATCTTACTAGATTTGAAATGGTTTGTACAATATATATTTAATGAAAGTAGAAAGATGTAAATAATATCAAAGTGTATTTTTATATAAGGATAAAGAGAAATAAAAATAGAGAATATATGCATTTTTGCAAAGACAAGTATAGGGAAGATAATATATAAATTATGAGATTTGGAATGGATACAAAGTATAAGGCATTAGCATACAATGACAATTTTGTGTATGCATTTTTTCCCCCTGGTACTGGGGGTTGAACCCAGGGCCTCTAGCTTGCATGCTCTGCAAGTGCTGGACCATAGAGCTGCACCCTCAGCCCTTTTTTTTACTTTTTGAGACAGGGTCTCACTATGTTTATGCAGACTGCCTCTGGTCTTGAACTTTCAATCCTCCTGCCTCCGCCTCCCGAGCCGCTGGGATTATAGGGCTGAGCCACTAGGCCTGGCTAGTATGAGTTATTTTTATAGTTAATCTTTTCAAATCATACAAATATTTAACATTCTTAAAAATGAATAAAATTTTAAAATTTGATGCAAAAAGTTCTAAAACATAGTGTAAGCAAACCAACCAATATCTCTAACAATAAATATTTTAAATAAATAGATACTTTCTTGTGTCTGGAAGTAATGTTCAAAGAATTTTGATCCATGACCAGGGGAAACAGGAGCCCTGCTAAAGTTGCTTCTAGATTACTGGTTTTATCTCAGATTATTTAAACATTAAATAGATAATGATACTAATGGATGCTATAGTTTGGATGTTCATGTAGCCCCCAAATTCATATGTTGAAATCTTAACATCCATGGTGATATGTATGAAGTGAGGCTTTTGGGAGATGTTTGGGTCATGAGAATAGAACCTTCATAGATGGCATTAATGCCTGTACCATAGAGTTCTCTAGGAGACAGCTCATATTTTTCATCATGTGGGCACACAGCAAGAAGCAATATGTGCAAGTCAGAAAATGTGCTCTCATCAGACTCCAAGTCAGCTGGCATCTTGAACTTGTACTTCCCAACATTCACAACAGTGAGAAATAAATTTCTCTTGTTTATAAGATATTCAATCTACACTAACCCAAAGGGATTAAGAAAATGAGTTATAATCCATTAAATAATAATTAAACACAAGAGTCTTCAGTGGTAGCAATTATTAAGTACATACATGGGTATGGTAGAAGGAAAAGTTCTTATGTAAAACCCACATATAAAATGAAAAAACAAAAGGAAAAACCAGTTTGACAAGCATTATAGTAATAATTGATTTTAGTAGTGATAATAAATGGGTCCTAATTATTAGGACCCATTTTACCAGGTCATCTGAAAATATCTTCTCACAAAATATTAATTGTCATTGTTGTTAGGTGCTATCCAATTGGGTCCGACTTGTAGCAACCCTATGTACAAATGAAACACTTCCCAACACTGTGTCATGGATATGATCTTTTTGTTTCAGCCTACATTATGCAAATGACACAACTTTGCTTGCTAAAGGTGAAAGACCTTAAAAATATTAATTTTTCTGATTAATACAAAGAAAAATATTAACTTTAGAATTAAAAAATTTGGCTGACCTCATTTAACACAATAATCTTAATAATGAAACAGAGAAAGATCACTTGCATAACCTCTACATAATCAAAATGAAACTTCAGTTAAATAGAAATTAAGGGAAATCTTAGAAAATAACTGACCTATAATATTCAAATTTATCAAAGTCTTGATAGATAAAGAATGACTAAGGAATATTTATAGATTTTAAAATAGGGAATAGGCATTAAAATTAAATTCAGCACATACTTTTAGATTGGTCCATGGACTAATATATTTACTTTTACTTTTTGCAAAGGACATTATTGATACAGCTGGCTTTTAAAGCTACAAATTAGATGATGATATTTTACAAATTAAATAATTATAATATTGTAAAATTAAACTATTACATGGGATTTTTACATATTTTTACAACTTTCTATAAACCTGAAGTCATTCAAAATTCAAAACTTACAAAATATAGAATTATGATTGTTCTTAGAAAACATAATTATTTAAGTATTGCTGTTGTTGTTGTTGTTGTTGTTGTTGTTGTTGTTGTTGTTGGGTACTGTTGAGTCAGTTTCCAACTCATAGCAACCCTGTGTACAATAGGTTAAACAGTATTGTCAGTACTTCTCTGTTATTTATAGCGTTTTCCATGGTTAATTGTTTTTAGGGAGTGAGCTGCCAGGTCCGTCTCCCAAGCCTACAGCACCTAGTGTTCCCAGGAGGTCTCCCATCCAAGTACTAATCAGGTCTGGCCCTGCTTAGCTTCAGAGATCTTACAGGATCGGATGCCACACTGGTATGGCTGCAGGCCTTAAGTCTTGTTAGACAGCATGAAAAATAGATCAGCTTAAAATTTATAAGCAAGTTCTCTGGAGCAAAATTGGTCCAAGGGTACAACAGCTGCTCTGCCATTACTAATTGCTAAATTTTGGGTAAGTCACTTACCTGGTTTTGTCTCAGGTTCTTTGTCTTTAAGATAGAAGTGTTTCACATAGAGTTATGATCAAGATTAACTGAATAGCTATGTATATATGAAGGACTTGGACAGAAGCTAGCACATAATAAATACTGTGTAAACACTGGTCAAATAAAATAAATTTATTTACTTTGACATCTGTACCAAGTCAAAGTACAAAGTATTCATTATACTTAATATAGCTCATCATTGGGGTCAATATGGGAGACATGGTATATCTTGTTGAGAAATGAATTCCTAAGACAGTACATACTGTATTAATTTTAAAGGCAACAAAACAAATGAGAACTAAAATAAATTAAGTAATAGCAGCTCTGAGCCAGAAGACCATCTGGTGAAAGCAAGATCCACCACTAGTGTAACTCAAGCTAAAAACCAGCATTTCTAAGTTTTATGATTTAGAAAAATCCTAAATTTGGACCACAGGTAAAGGAATAGAGTTCTGAGAGATAGATAAAAACAGACAATTGAAATTTTGTCAGGGGTATCACATGAACATGAAAACACCATATATGTTTAAAATGTCAAAAGTCAAAATAGAGTTTTTGGAAGATGATATGAAATCTGTGCATTGTTTGCTGTATATGTTTTGTTGGTGAAACATATAGTTTAGTCTGTGTATAATTTGCTTATAGATATTTAGAAACTCTGTATAGATGTATATATATATATATATATATATAGAAGCATGTGTTTGTGTGTGGATATATACATATATGTATATGTATATACATCTATATATATGTATGTATATATACACATATATTTCTATTTTGTTTTTATATGGAATCAACAAAATAGATAGTGACCAGACACTAAAACCATTACTTATGGTATGGGAAAGTTTAGACAAAGATGAAAGGAATGCTTTTGTAACTCCATCACTTAAAAGGAAAGTAAGAAATAGAAAAAGTTTGAAGCAGTTAGTTGAAAAGGATCTGGAGAAAATGCCCAAGAGTGTATGCTGGAATCTGATCTCCGAAAGTCATTTCAGAGAGCCAGCAGACTAGGGCAAAAAGCATCGTCTATTTGGTGTAGATGACAGCACATCTGTATTCAATCAATTCTTTTCCTGAATGCTGTTTCTCCTCTACTCTGAAATCACCCTTCAAAGCCCTGAGGCCCTTGGAATATGTGTGCTTCTTCCTTATAAACTTCTTGTCTTGGCTTCGGAAACCTGTCTTTGTTAATTTAACAAAACCAAAAGTACACGTAGTAAACCTTTTCTTCAACTTTGTATAAGGACCTAATAATACTGATCTAAAAATCTTGTCCCAAATTGCTAGATTTGAAATCTTCCCAAATCAGAGGATAAGCTGAAAACTGTAATAAAATCTATCTGCTCTCCTTCACACTTTATTAGATCTCTTTTACATCTTATGCCTCTTACTTTTATTCCCCCACCTATTTTTATGTGGAATATTTGACTTTTTAAACTTCAGAATATGTTTAGCATTTTTTTTCCTTTCATTTCTTACATTTCTTTATTTCTGTGTTTCAATTGTTGGTGTATAATTTATCATGGTGAACTAATAAACTTGTTTTAAAGTAAGGCTTTCTTTAACTTTCTCCTCTGTCCTAAACACTTCATGGTAGTCTCTATTTAAACACAAATTGCTACTTTCATTAAAGTCATGGTTTCTAAAAATGATTACAGGTCTTTATGATTATCATTTTTAATGTCTATGCTCATATAGATAAATACATTTTTTCTTTCTTATTTATCTTGATTGGGATTTGATTAACATACTTGTTTCACTTTGCCCATTATACTTTAAACTGTTACAATAGTTTAGTCTTTATAATTTTTGCATAACATCCCTTCCCCATTATCTCATCACTACCTGTAACTTAACAAGATGATCCTACTCTATTTATCTTTATATTACTTTCTTCTACATTTGTTGGAAAGTACCCAAACACATAGGAAGTCATTTATAATTTCTATGTGAATATTTTGCTTATTGTCTATGGCAAAATTCTTTTTTGGCAATAAAAATTCTTGAGCATTATATCTCAACCCACATTCTAAATAGTGATAAAACATTTGATAAAAAATGGAAAAAGATGTTCCAGGGTGGCTCTCCAAAGGGGAGTAAAAATAATGTGAAAAAATGTGTTAAAAGAGGGATTTGAGAAAGAAATCCCCATGCAATGAAAAAGAAAGAAGAGTCTTTTGTGTCTTTGAGTAGAAAATTTGGCAAAATCTTCACAATGTCAAAAAAACAGAGAAGGAAAAACATTCTGAGAAACAAGGATAAAGTGGACAAAAGAATAGACATGTGAAGAGCATACATTAGAACATTTTAAGAAAAACACAGGTATCTGCAGTGTTGGTTTAATAGAGCATGCAAGAGAATATGAGAGGAGATGAGAATCACAAGGTAGAGGAGTTTCCAAGAATCTTGAAAGATCTTTAGGGTATATCTTGGGGAGTCCTTGAGAAAATGAAAGTACTACTTGATCATGTTCATATTTCAGACAGATTTCTGTAACCTCAATTAAAATGGATTGAAGACAAATATTTACAAAATGGAGAAAAAAACAAGTGCATTTGGAGACCTCTAAGCTATTAAGGCAGAATTAATAAATATATGAGTAGAAGAATTGGTGAGAAGAATTATGAGATGGGACAAATAAAAAATCTCCTAAGAAGATTGATTTAAAATAATTATGAGATCAATTGAATTGGGTGATGAGAAGTCAATTATGGTTTTCATGTTTTTGTATTTAGCAAGTAGACTGATAATTGCAGTAATTGTAAAAGAAATGAGAGGACAGATAAATTCTGGAGAATAACACCTTGAATTTAGTCTGCACTATATTTGATCCTGTAGAATTTTCACTAAGGCAGGATCTATAAAGTTGTGGCACTGACGATGTGGGAGAGTAAATATCCCACTTCAAATATATTTCTTTAATATTCTTTATGATGATTGCTCAGAGAAACCTCAGACTTCTGCAGCCACAGCAATGGCTCGGAAATACTGTCCTTTTATTAAAAAGGTATATTTATCTCAATTATAAAAGTAAATAGCAGATGCAGGAAGAGGCAATTCTTTTCTGATGTTCCCCCTTTCTGCCTGGAAAAATCTTTCTACAGGAAAAAGATATATAGATCACCACAGGTGATACTCTGGTTACTTTTCCATGGGAGATCTCACTTACATAAGAAAGCCCCTGCTTGTTGTGTACCCCTAAAAGTTCACAGCCTGTATACCTTCCTTTCCCCAGAAGCTCACTCACTTTCCTATAATTTCAAACCTTATGAGATAGAGCTATCTTCCTTCTCTTTGTGTCTTATACTCCCTTGTGTTAATCATATAACAGATGCATATTGTTTTTACTATTATTGCTTGTTTTAATTATTGTTTTTAATTTATTTCATAGACTAAAATTATCAAGAGTTCAGGGAGAAAAAAGTAGATTTAAACTTTTCCTATGACAGCATATTTGTAATAGCTGAAGTCTGGTCATGGGTGACAAGGCCCAGGATGGGAGTGGCATAAAAATAAGCACATGTAATCTCTAAACTACGCAAAGAAACTTTTCTGAGAGACAAGAGAATAGATCTGAATGAATCAGTGAGCTCAAGAGTATAGATTTGAAAGGATGTTTCTTGAATTTAACAATTTTTATGAAACTATCAGGATGATTTGTAATTGGAATGGAAGGAGCACAAGCCATGATATTTGGGGGGTCTGAAGTAGAGAAATGGAGACACACCAACTTTCAACTAGATTAGACTTGATAGAATAAAGAAAGTGTGAGTGTGATATGGCGGGATAAAAGATGAAGAGACAGAAATTGTTACTATTTATAATACTTACAAATAATTCTGTTGTTGTTAAGTGACATTGAACCATGGCCAACTTGTAGGAACCAATGTACAACGGAACAAAATACTATCCAACACTGTGCCATGCACACGATCATTTTTATGCTTAAGCTTATTGTTGCAGCCAGTGTGTAAATCCATCTAATACAGAGTCTTCCTTTTTTCACTGACATACTATTCTGCCAAACATGATGCCCCTCTCCAGGGAATAGTGTCTCCTGACAACATGTATAAAATAAATAAGTATAGTCTAGCCATCCTTACTGCCAAGCAGCACTCTGGTTGCATTCCTTTAGGGTGGATCTGTTTATTCTTTTGGCATTCCATGGTACATTCAGTATTCATTTCCAGCACCATAATTCAAACACATCAATTCTTCTCTTATCTCGCTATTTGCAGTCCAGCTTTCATAAGCATATGATGTAACTGAAAATATGAAGGTATGAATCAGGCACCACTTCACTGTAATGTGACATCTTTACTTAAAATCTTTTTTTTTTCCTGAGAGCAGTAGTTTTTTTATTGTTGTTTGTTTGTTTTTGTTTTGTTTTGTTTTTGGGTTTTTTTGAAAATTTTTACTGTACACCTTAATGGGATTCATTCTGACATGCTTTTCATTGTGACATTTCCACATATGCATTTTGTTGTACATTATTCATATAAGTTCCCCCTTAACCTCTTGTATGCTTCTCCCCATCCCACCCCCCCCCATCAAATACTTCTCTACCATTTACTTGTCTTTCATGGTAATATTTTTCTATATATCCTTGGGTTCCAGTTCTGTTTAAGATAGAAACTTTTCCTGCAGTGAACTTTCTTTTTACCTTCTCAGAACTATTACATGCATATTCTAGACCATTTATAATAATACCATTCTTAGCTTTTTTTCTTTTTATTATGATCTGACTTTATATAGGATTTTTTCCTCATTATAATTTTGATTCAGCTCCCACATATGAGTGAGAATATGTGGTGCTTCTCTTTCTGAGCTTGTGTTTGTTCACTTAAAATAATTTTCTCTAATTCCATCCATTTTGCTGCAAATGGCCTTATTTCATTTTTTTGATTGCTGAGTTGTATTCCATTGTGTATATGTACCATAGCTTTTTTATCCATTCTTCTGTTGAAGGGCACTTTGGTTGATTCCATATCCTTGCTATTGTGAAAAGTGCTGCATTGAACATGGAGATGCAGGTGTCTCTGTGGTATGATGACACATCTCCCCTTGGGTATATTCCCAATAGCGGTATAGCTGGGTCAAAATGTAGATCTATTTTCAGTTTCTTAAAGATATCTTTTGCAAGAGCTTTTCCCAACGCAAGATGTCTTTTGATTTCTTGACTGCTTTTTCCATAGGAGTTCATATTGAACCAAGTTAAACAAAATCATGGACAAACTCAAATCTTTTCTCCATTTATAGTGAAGTTACTTATTTTATCGATGTTGAGGCACAATCCTTATTGAAGGCTGTGTTATTTGATCTTCATCAGCAAGTTTTCCAAATCCTCTTCACTTTTAGCAAGCAAAGTTTTATTATCTGTATATCACAATTGTTAATGAGTCTTCCTTGTGTCTTTATGCCATATTCTTCTTCATAAAGCTTGGAACTTTGGATTATTTGCCCAGCATGGACATTGAAGAAGTATAGTGAAAAGATACATCCCTGATGCACACCTTTCCTGATTTTAAAGCAGGCAGTGTTTCCTTTTCTGTTTGAATAACTGCCTCCTGGTCCAAGTATAGTTTCCTTTTTCTTGGCTCAGTTGGTAGAGCACTGTGCTGCAGTCTCTGAGGTCCTGAGTTCAATTCCCAGCACCACAAGGGGGAGAAGGACCTGGCAATCCACTCCCAAGGCCATCCTGAAACAGCCATTAAAAACCCTATGAGGGTCGCTATGAGTCGGATACTGAATCGACGGCACCTAACAACAACAACAACAACAATTAAGTAGTCTAGTATTACCATTCTTTGCAATGTTATCTACACTTTGTTGTGATGCACACAGTCAAATGTCTTTCTGTAGTCAACAAAACATATATAGACATCTTTCTGGTATTCTCTGCTTTTGGCCAATATTCATTTGACATCATGACCTCTTCTAAATCTGGCTTGAATTTCTGGTGGTTCCTGCCAATACACGGCTACAATCGCTTTTGAATGATTTTTTGCAAAATTTTATTTGCATGAGGTATTAATGATATTGTCCAATAATTTCCATATTTGGTTGGATCTTCTTTCTTGGGAATAAGCACAAATAGGTATCTCTTCCAGTCAGTTCGCCAGGTAACTGTTTTCCAAATCTCTTGGCATAAACAAGTAAGCACGCCCAGTGCTGCAGCTATTTGTTGAAACATCTCTTTTGGTATTCCATCAATTCCTGGAGCCTTGTGTTTTGCCAATTTCTTTAAGGCAGCTTCAAACCATTCAGTACCATCAGTTTCTGATCATATGTAGCATCCTGAAATGGTTAGTCATCCACCAATTCTTTTTGGTATAATGACTCTGTGTATGCCTTCCATTTTCTTTTGATAATTCCTTTCTCATCTAATCTTTTCCCTGTAGAATCCTTCACTATTGCCACTTGATTCTTGAAACTTTTCTTCAATTCTTCAAGCTTGAGAAAAACAGAGCATGTTCTTCTTTTGGTTTTCTATCTCCAGTTCTTTGCACATGTCATTATGGTATTTGATTTTATCTTCTTGAGCTGCCCACTGAAATCTTCTGTTTAGTTCTTTGACTTTGTCATGTTGTTCTTTCACTTTATTTACTCATTGCTCAAGGGCAAGATACAGAATTTCTTTAGACATGTAACTTTGTCTTTTCTTCTTTCCCTATCTTTTCAATAACCTTTTTTCTTTCTTCATGAATAACATCTTTGATATTATGCCACCATTTCTCTGGTCTTTGATTATTAGTATCTAATGCATTAAATTTGTTCTTGAGATGGTTTCTGAACTCAGGTGGCATATACTCAAGTTCATTGTGTGGCTCAGGAGCATTTTTTCTAATTTTCTTCAGTTCCAGCTTGAAATTGTAAATGAGATATTGGTGGTCTGATCAGCAATCATCATATGTTCCAAATTCCCATATTAAGGTTTTCCATCATTTCTTTCTGTAGTCAATTTAATTTCTGTATTTTCTCTCTGGTGAGTTCCATGTGCATAGTAGCTATTTATGATGATGAAGAATATAATTCTAGCTTCTCTATGGAAGAAAATTTGCCTGATAGAAGAGAGAGAGTAAATTTTAGTATTGCAATCACTGCTGCAACCACTCTAAGTAGTTACAAGAGAATTATTAGTTCCATTTAACAGGCATCAAGTAAAGATGTAGAAGAGAAGAGCACTGGCATTCCCCTTGTGTCTGTCAATGTGTCCTATCATGAGGGCATATGCATTGCTGTGGTGCTGCAAGCTATGCCACTGATATTTCAGATACCATCAGGGCTATGCATGATGGGTAGGTTTCAGCTGAGCTTTCAGATTAAGGCAGACTAGGGAGAAGGACCTGGCAGCCCACTCCTGAAACAATTAGCCATTGAAAACTCTATGAATAGCAGTGAAGCACTGTCAAATACAGTGTCGGAAAATGAGCCCCTCATTCTGGAAGATATTCAAGAAACAACTGGAGAAGAGTTATTGCTTCAAAGTAGATTGAACCTTACTGATGGACGTGAAGTAAAGCCCTTAGGGCTTCCTTTTGGTAATGTGGCAATGATCCAAAATGAGAAGAAACATTGTAGCTGCAATATTGGGCTTAAATATAAAAAGATCTTGTGCATGACACAGTGCTGGGTACTATTGTTCTGCTGCACATATGGTCACTATGAGTCATGTCTGACTGGAAGACACCTAACAACAAACAAAACCACTGTTGTAAATCAAATGAATCAACATATGTTAATATATTACCTATGTGCATATTTATAGCGGAATTTTTAAATAATTTCTAAACTTGCCATCATAATTGGCCAAAGAGAGAAAGTCTAGTGGTAAGGCTTACATGGCAATTATCACTTGTTCCAATAATTCCTGACATTTAAATTTTGTTCCAGAAATTAGAGTCCTCCTCATACTACATTGCTTTATCCATCTATTCTGCCATCAACTAACTCTCTTTATAATGAACCTGATTTATTTCAATGATTTTTCTCTGCATCATTTTTGTTTCCACATCTTTTTACCTTTATTTTTGCTCTTCATTCTCAGGCCTCTCTATTTCCAGGAATTTTCTTGCCTTTATCCAGAACATTCTTTCATTTTTCTAAATAAATTTGACTCTTCTGAGTGAATAATTAAGAATGTGTTATGTTCAGGATATCTTAGTTCACACCTTTAATCCCAGCAACTCAAGGGCCTGAGAGGGCAATTTTGAGGTGGAGGTCACAGGCAACCTTCACAATTTAGTAAGACCCTGTCTCAGAATAAAAAAAAATACAAAAGAGGCTGGCAATGTAAATCAGTGTTAGAGTGCTTGCTGAGCATGCAGGAGGCCCTGGGTTTAACACTCATCCCAGTACTGAAAAAAAATTTTTTATAATAATTTCCCAATTATCTTATGTATTATTTTCAATGTACTGGTGAAAGCTTATATATCCTTCTGAGTAAAAAAGTCTTAAATCCCTATTCTCAAATACTTCAGGCAGTACACAGCTGAGTGCTAGGGATTTACCAGCCATTTGATAAGCTGGTTATTTATTAAAAATGTCATATAAATGGTCACTTACTATGACTACTATATAGTGAAGTATTCCTTGCTTACCCCATATCTGCATGGTTTCTTATTCTGATGCTTATCTATTCTTGTCTTGAATGATATCTTTTTGTCATTTCCCTGACCATCTCATATATGATCACTCTTAAGACACACAGGCTTTTTTTGCTTATATCTGATCTAAATTTTCTCCTTATATGTAATATCACATATATTTTACTTATTTGTTCACATTCGATATTTTTAATTAATATATTAATCAAATGAAGATAAACATTTTCTGTTTTATCAGTGAATTATTTTAAAATATCTAAATTGAAGCATGTTATATAATAGAAGTTCAAAAATATAAGCACACTTAAGCATGGTTCTGTAATCTGTATGTCTGTGATCCCAGCAATTCAGAATGCTGAGGCAGGAAGATTGTGAGTTTGAGGCCAAAGGCCGCATGTGCAATGTAGCAATACCCTGTTTCAAAATAAATAAAAAACAAAAAAGGGGCTAAAGATACAGCTAAGTGGTGAAGTGTTTTGTGTTTATTCCTACAATGGTTACCATAAGAATACATATATATGTACATATGTAAGTATGTTAAAAGTGTACAATTATGCTTACTAGTCTTCTTTAGCTCTGCAAACTTTTTCTAATTTTTATCATCTATATTTTTATTTTCACAAGTTTTCAGACCACTCATTTATTTATATTTTAAATAAAAGTCTATCGTTCTTAAATATTTCAGCAATGCCTTGAAAGATATTTGGGAAGTTCCACTAATTCAAATAAATAGTATAAATTAAGTTTAATCTGAGAGTGAATTGGAAAAACATATTTATAAACTCTTTTCTTAATGAGCTTTGAAGTAAATTTGGAAAAAGTCTTAATTCTTTTGAGCCACATTGGTTCTATTTAGTTTATTATGAGCTCAGTGCTTAAATAGTACCTTAGTGGAAGCAAGCTGAAACGACTGTTATTAGACTAATAGCAAATGCTGACTTGACTCCTTTTTCCTTCAAAGTTGAGAAGAAATTAGATCATAGTGATGGATTAGATCCAAGCATTGTACATTAACTTAAGATACAGGAAAAGTTCTGGTTGAGAATTTTATAGAATCTATACCTTCAGTATGGATTGCTACTAAACATCAACAAAAGAAAAATCCTTACAACTCAGTCAGTAAGCAACTTCACAATAAATGGAGAAAAGATTGAGATTATCCATGATTTTGCTTTACTTGGTTCCACAATCAACACCCTTGGAAGTAGCAATCAAGAAATCAAAAACATATGGCTTTGGGAAAAGCTGAGGTAAAAGATACTCTTTAGAGTATTGAAAAGAAAAGATGTCACATGGAAGATGAAGGTGAGCCTGGCTCATGCCATCCTGTTTTCAGTCGCATGATATGGTTGTGAAAGCTGGACATTAAACAAGGGAGACAGGAGAAGAATTGATACTTTTGCATTATGGTGCTGGAGACAAATATTGAATATACCATGGACTGACAAAAGAACCAACAGATGTCCTAGAAGAAATGAAACAAGAGTGCTCCTTAGAAGCAAGTATGGCTGGACTGTGTCTTACATATTTTGGACATGTAATCATGTAATCAGGAGGGACCAATCTCTGGAGAAGGACATCATGTTTGGGGGGGTGACAGGTCAAAGAAAAAAAGGAAAATCCTCTACTAGATGGATTGACCCAGTGTCTGCAACAATGGGCTTAAACATAAATAAGATCATGTACCTGGCACAGAATCGGGGAGTGTTTTGATCTGCTGTACGTAGGATCACTATGAGACGGATTTGACTAGACAGCACCTAATAACAACAGCAATACTTGTAATGCTAAACACGTGCCAATGTAAAATGAGTGATGAGATTTGTAGAAAAGTTTCTTTAAAAACTAAACAGGAAAAATAATAATTTTCTTCTAGAATGAATAAATTAGGGGTTCACTGATGCCCCAAAGTCACACTTTCTGCAGAATCATTGAGTAAGTTGCAACTGAGCATAAGATCATGCTCTGTCTAGAGCTTGCACAAATATGCAGAAATCTGGAGGAGTATCTTTAACCTTTCATTAAGCTCAATGAAAACTGATTATCTCAGCAAACTGGTAATGTAACATTCTGAACTGATGACTAAATTAGATGCTGGCTTACTACCCTAACTCTGTCTTTTATTTGACAGATTTCAAATCAATTGTGATAGGTTTTTGAGGAATAGTTACAGCAAGTATTGAGATCTGGGTCTGCCAAGGAACTGCAAACCTTGGAGCTCATAGGAAGCTGACCTTGAATTCCTTCACTGGATCAATAGTCTCAGGAATGTGCTGGAATTGTTTTGCATTATTTAATTCACTTGGTTAGCAGGAAGGCACATAGCCAACATTTCAGACAAAGCCAACATACTCAAAAATGACCAGGAGAGCATAAAAACTCCCCAAGATTGGCAAATCCGTGTTCTACACTTGGAAGGAACTTATTCTATGAAGGCATTAATCTGCAGCTGTGCCTCTGCTTAATAAAGGATGCTGGAAATTTGGTCAACTCCCATGACTAACAGGGAGTATGCTGCAACGTCCCCTAATTATGTAGCTGTCTATGAAGGGAGGAGCTCTATGTCCTCTACCACTTAATAGCATTAAAAAAAAATTGATTTCATTCTGCCAATTGGCATCTTTCCCTCCGTTAATTCCTACTCCATCATTACCTGCTCAAATGCCCAGGAACATACAGTAAATTAAGAAGAAATCAAGTATATAAGTAAAAGTATAATGTGGTTTTGTTAAATGCCTATTTACTTCTTATCCTTCAAAATATGCTCACGATCCCTCCCTGTCTTTTTACCAAATCCTGAAACAAACAAATCACCAACTTAACACTAACAAAAATTTAAATAGCCTGTAGCTTCTAAAGAGATCTATAATTTCAATTTAATATTTATTGGTTCTCCCTTTGTGATGGGGCTGGGGTTTAGCTCAGTTGGTAGAGCCCTGCTCTGCAGACTCTGAGGTCCCTGGTTCAATTCCTAGGGCCACAAAAACAGGAGAAGGATGTGGCAATCCCTAAACAGTCAGCCATTGAAAACCCTACGAGGGTCGCTATGAGTCAGATATGACTCCATGGCACCTAACAACAACAACTTTTGTGATGCATGAACACTAACCAAAAAGAAATTAACTGAAGGTCCTTAAAGACCTATGTGATCCTGGCAGGGTAGAACTTTCCCCAGGCAGGACTGTGAGTGCTTATGGCAGGGCTAAAGCAGACTCATCCACCAGTCTTTTGATCTTCTACTGCAATAATCTGTGTCTGCTCAT